>PVIA01004941.1:0-125849 GCA_004024845.1 Tonatia bakeri
AGGAGGAGGAGGAGGAGGAGGAGGAGGAGGAGAAGGAGAAGAAGAAGAAGAAGAAGAAGAAGAAGAAGAGGAAGAGGAAGAGGAAGAAGAAGAAGAAGAAGAGGAGGAGGAGGAGGAGGAGGAGGAGAGGAGGAGGAGGACAGCAGAGAGAGAGACAGAGAAAAATAAATGAACACAAATAAAAGGAAAAAATGACCATGAAAAAGTACCTATTAATAATAACCTTAAATGTAAATGGATTAAATGCTCCAATCAAAAAACTAAATAGGGTAACTGAATGGATAAGAAAACAGTACCCACAAATATGCTGTTTCCAAGAGAGAACAAAAGATTTGTTCTGCAGAACAAAAGATTTACAAAAGCTGAAAATGAAGGGGTGGAAAAAATATTCCATGCAAATGGATATGAAAAAGAGCTGGGGTATACTTACCCCAGCCTACTGGGGTAAATACTTAGACAAAGTAAACTTCAAAACTAAGGCCTTAACAAGAGATAAAGAAAGTCACTACATAATACTTAAGGGAATAATTAAATAGGAGGATATAACCCTTGGAAATATATATGCACACAATATAGGAGCACCTAAATATTTAAAGAAAATCTTGGAGGACTTTAAGAAAGAGATACAATCATTATACAGGATTTTAACACCCCACTGTCAACAATGGATAGATCTTCCAAACAAAAAAATCAAGAATGATATAGCAGCATTGAAAAACACTCCTGATCAAAAGGCCTTAGTTGATATTTACAGAACATTGCATCCCAAAGAAGCAAAATACACATTCTTCTCAAATGCACATGGATCATTTTCAAAGACAGACCACATGATAGGACACAAAATAAGCCATAACAAATTCAAAAAATTGAAATCATAGCAAACATCTGAGATCACAACAGCTTGAAACTAGAAATCAGCCTTGGAAAAAACTCAAAAACATTCAAATACATGGTGGCTGAATAACAGGTTATTAAATAATGAATGGTTTATCAATGAGATCAAGGAAGAAATCAAAAAGTACCTGGAAACAAAGGAAAATGAACACACAGAATCCCAAAACCTATGGGACACAGCAAAGGCAGTCCTGAGAGAGAAGTTCATAGCAATACAGGCCTACCTAAAGAAGATAGAAAAATCTCAAATACACAACATAACCCTACACCTAAAATAACTAGAGGAACAACAACAAACAAAGCCCAAGTGAGTAGAAGAAAGGAAATAATCAAGATAAGAGCAGTATTAAATGAAAGAAAGACTAAAAAGACAATTGAAAGAATCAATGAATCTAGGAGCTGGTTAATTAAAAAAGACGAACAAAATTGGCAAACCCTTAACTAGATTCATCAAGAAAAAAAAGAGAGGACACAAGTAAATAAAATCAGAAATGAATGAGAACTAACAACTGACACCACAGAAATAAATAGAACTGTAAAAAATTACTATGTACAGCTATATACCAAGAAATTGGACAACATAGGTAAAATGGATAAATTTCTAGACATATAATCTTCCAAAACTGAATTAGGAAGAAGCAGGAAACCTGAATAGTCAGATAAAAAGTAGGGATATTGAAGCAATAATAAAAAAAACTCATGGCACACAAAAGCCCTGGACGAGATGGATTTATAGGAGAATTTTACTCAAAGAACACTTATCCTTCTCAAATTATTCCAAAAAATTCAAGAAGAAAGAAGACTCCAAACTCTTTTTCTAAGGCCCGTACTATCCTAATTCCAAAACCAGGTAAAGACTCAACAAAGAAAGGAAATTACAGGCCCATATCTCTGATGAACATAGATGCTAAAATCTTCAACAAAATACTAGCAATGTGGTCCAGCAATACATTAAAAAAGATCATACACCATGATCAAGTGGGATTTATTCCGGCCATGTAAGAATTGCAATATTAATGAATCAATAAATGTGATAGAGACATAAACAAAATGAAAGACAAAAATCATATGATCATATCAATAGATGTAGAAAAAGCATTTTGTAAAATCTAACACCCATTTATGATAAAATAGTCAGTAAAGTGGGAATAGAGAGAGCATACCTCAACCTAACAAAGGCCATATACCAAAAACCTACTGCCAACATTATGCTCAATGGACAAAAACTAAAAGCATTTCCCTTAAGATCAGGAACAAGACAAGAATGTCCACATTTACCACTCTTCTTCAACACAGTATTGGAATTCTGAGCCATAGCAATCATAAAGAATAGTAAATAAAAGGCATCCAAATTGTAAAGGAGGAAGTAAAACTGTCATTATTTGCAGATGACATCATAATGAACATAGAAAACCCTGTAGTCTCCACCAAAAAACTATTTGACCTAATAAGTGAATTTGGCAAAGTAGTAGGATACAAAGTCAATATTCAGAAATCTGTCATTTCTGTACACAAACAATGAACTATCAGAAATAGAAACTAAGAAAAAAATTCCATTTAAGACTTCCAGTCAAAATGGAGGCATAGGTAGACACATGTACCTCCTTGCACAACCAAAGAAGGACAACAATTTAAAAGCAAAAAACAACCATAACTGACAGAAAATCTAACTGTATGGAAGTCTGACAATGAAGGAGTTAAAGAAGACACATTCATCCAGACCGGTAGGAGGGGAGGAGACTGGCAGCCAGACAGAGAGGACTCACAGCAAGGTGGGAGCTGGTGGACCCAGTGAGGTGGCGGATTGTGGAGCAGGGTATGCGATGCTGCAGCTGGCTGGCAAGGCAGCAGCGGGCAGACCCAGCGAGGTGGCAGATTGCAGATTGGGCAGTCCCACATCCATGTGCAGATAAACCAGGAGAAACAATTGCGGAGCAGGATGGACTGCGCAACCCAGAGCCCCAGTGTGGGGAAATAAAGCCTCAAACCACTGACTGAAAACACCTGTGGGGTTTGAGGCAGTGGGAGAAACTCTCAGCCTCACAGGAGAATTCATTGGAGAGACCCAGAGATTCCTAGAATGTACACAAATCCACCCACATGGGAATTAGCACCAGAAGGGCCCAATTTGCTTGTGGGAAATGGGGGAAGTGACTGAAATCTGGCAGAGAGTGGAGCAAGCGCCATTGTTCCCTCTCAGAACCCTGCCCCCCACACAGCATCACAACACAGCAATGTGGGCTACCCCGCCCTAAGGCTCCATTCCTCACTATGAAACAGGCACATCAAGACCAAAAAAAAAAAAAAAAAAAAAAAAAAAAAAAAAAAAAAAAAAAAAAAAAAAAAAAAAAAAAAAAAAAAAAAAAAAAAAAAAAAAAAAAAAAAAAAAAAGGCCCAAAGGAAAGAACAGATCAAAGCTCCAGAAAAAATAGAACTAAGCAATGAAGAGATAGCCAACCTATGAGATGCACAGTTGAAAACACTGGTAATCAGGATGCTGATAGAATTGGTTGAATTTGGTCACATATTAGATGAAAAAATGAAGGCTATGCTAAGTAAAATAAAGAAAAATTTACAGGGAACCAATAGTGATGGGAAGGAAGCTGGGACTCAAATCAATGCTGTGGACCAGAAGGAAGAAATAAATATACAACCAGAACAGAATGAAGAAAGAAGAAGTCAAAAAAATGAGGAGAGGCTTAGGAACCTTCAGAACATCTTTAAATATTCCAACATCTGAATTATAGGAGTACCAGAAGGAGAAGAGGAAGAGCAACAAGTGATATGAACAAATAATAAAGAACTTCCCCAATCTGGCAAAGGAAATAGACTTCCAGGAAGTCCAGGAAGCTCAGAGAGTTCCAAAGAAGTTGGACCCAAGGAGGAACACACCAAGGTACATCATAATTACATTACCCCAAATTAAAATTAAGGAGAAAATCCTAGAATCAGCAAGACAAAAGGAAAGAGTTACTTAGAAAGGAGTTCCCATCAGACTGTCAGCTGATTTCTCAAAAGAGACCTTGCAGGCAAGAAGGGGCTGGAAAGAAGTATTCCAAGTCATGAAAGGCAAGGACCTGTATCCAAGAATAGTCTATCCAGCAAATCTATCATTTAGAATGGAAGGGCAGATAAAGTGCTTCTCGAATAAAGTCAGGTTAAAGGAGTTCATTATCACCAAGCCCTTATTATATGAAATGTTAAAGGGACTTATCTAAGAAAAAGAAGATAAAAAATATGAACGGCAAAATGACAACACTCACAATTATTAACAACCACACCTAAAAACAAAACAAAAGCAAACAACTAGAACAGGAACAAAACCACCGAAATGGAGATCACATGAAGGGTTATCAACAGGGGAGTGGGAGGGGGAGAGAGGGGGAAAAGGTACAGAGAATAAGTAGCATAGATGGTAGATAGAAAATAGACAAGGGGAAGGTAAGGATAGTATAGGAAATGTAGAAGCCAAAGAACTTATATGTACAACCCACAGACATGAACTAAAGGGGGGAAATGTGGGTGGGAGGGGGTGTGCAGGAGGAAGGGAGTGAAGGGGGTAAATGAGACAACTGTAATAGCATAATCAATAAAATATATTACAAAAAGAGAAAATCCCACTTACTATAGCAACAAAGAAAATAAAGTACTTAGGAATAATGCTAACCAAGAAAGTAAAAGACCTGTACTCAGAGAACTACACAATACTGAAGAAAAAAACTGAGGAAGATACAAATAAATGGGAGCATATACCCTGTTCATGGATTGGAAGAATTAACATCATTAAAATGTCTGTACTACCCAAAGCGATCTATAGGTTCAACACAATTCCTATTAAAATACCAGCTATTTTATAGATCTAGAACAAATATTCCAAAAATTTGTATGACACAAGAAAGACCCTGAATAGCCTCAACAATCTTGAGAGAACAAAGTAGAAGTTAAAGATTATATATATATTATTCATACCAGTGTACCAGTGCCTGGTAACAAATAAATGTAAGTGGTCACTATCATTTTCAAGTGGCCAGTGAACTCTAGCTTGAAACTTTAGGAAAACTTCAGGAAACTTAGTGCCCTACAGGGCAGGCTGCTGTTATTCAATAGCCCTGGTTCTGTCCTCTGAGACAGAATAAAGCAAGGCTACTCTTTATGCAGCTAGACAGACCTGCTGATACTCAGGGACAGCCAGAGCCTCCCTCTCTACAGTGCTCCTGTTGTGAAGGGTTTCTAGACCCTCCACTCCTTGGCTGCTCTCCTCTAACAGCTTGCAGTTTGTCCGAAGTCTTTCTAGAGTGTCATGCAGAATTCACCAAGTCATCTAGGAACTAGGCTATCCACTCACAAAGACTGACTCTGTACCTTTAGCAACATGGAATTTCATTATGTTATGTTTTTTCTTTTTTGTATGTAATATTATAAGATCAAGCTTATTGGTGCTAAATATAGGTCTTATCTCTTAGGTTTTACCTTATTAATTTGATTCCAGTGTTCTCTTTGTTCTACTAATAGACTTTGAATAGTCTCTATCTTTTCCACTTTTGTATCAGCTATAAAGCCATAAGCCGGACAAGAAGCTTCCATCCAAGTCATGTGGAATGGAGCATTTTCTTTCACTGCTGGCAGCAAGAGAGAGGAGCACTGCTCCACCTCAGTGTGGGAAACAGAATGAGGGTGTGGTGCATCTTTTGGACTCAAATTACCCTTCAATGGTATGGCTTACCCACAGCGTTGTTGTTGTTGTTAAGAAAAGCATTTGTTTTGCATTTTACACAGAGCAATGTGAGGTCTGCACCAAGACTTGACAAGTTACCCAGAGGTTTACAGACAATGTGTCCACCTCAGCAGCATGGCTCTGAGGATTAGGGATCCATAGAAAGCCAGGCAGGAGTTGTGAGAGAGGAAGGGGGCACAGCAAGAATGTATTTCAAGTCTTTCTTAAAGAAAAGGCAGTAGAGCATTCGGGGTCACTGAAAACCTGTGCAGACAAGGCCTCTCAAACAAACTGTACTGTGAGCTCGTGGGGAAACGGCAGCATAAGGACCTTGATAAATAAAGGGATACATTCTTGCGGCAGGGGTTGAGGAGGAAGGCTTCCAGTAATCTCTGCAAGCCAAGAAAAGCCATTGATCAACAGAAAAATTCATTAATCTATCAATCATTAGGGAGAGGCCTAGAAAAGAAATACCCAGGCTAAAATTCACAGTGAGCAAGAAATGACTGGTACCAAATACACTTTGAGAAAATGTGCTATTGGAAGAAAGTGACTGGATTCCTGAACAGGGTAGGAAAAAGTGATGCAAAACAGGAGAACTGGAAACATCCAATAGAAACTTCAGTCAGTTCATAATTCACAGCACTCTACTAATATAAGCAAGATTTCTTTCCTAGAACTCTGGGAGGAAAAGCCGTTTATATTCAAGACTTTCAGGTCACATGATGTACACTTTCCATATATGCAAATAACTAAGAGATACAAAAGACGTATATTCCTTAATGTGAGGATTTTCTTTGGAATTGAAGAAAGTGAAAATGTATAAGTAGAACATGATAATATTAAATAAGCAACAAGAACCCATAGGAGACAAAAAAAGAGGGGTGCATAGGAAGGAAACCAAAATATTATTGAGAGCCTATTGTACGTTAAGTGCTTTAATACATGATCTCTTTTTATTCTTCCCAAGATTCCTTAGTGTAAAAAGACCATTTTAATAAATGAGAAAACTGATACTCAATGAGTTTAGGTAATTTTCTCAAGGCACACAAGTACTAACCAAATATGATTCAAACCCAGTTTGTCTGCCTCTAAATCCTATACTTCCTCGATGCAACACATCACTTCCTTGATTTACAGATTATTTGGGAAGAGTAGATATATATAAATTGAATGAAACAATTATGCTAGAAAGAACCAAATTGGTAATTTTATTATTAATAATATTGATAGCTTTGTAGCACAAATTAGAAATAGTTTTGGAGTTCTAAAGCAAAGAAAACCAATGAAATCTGGAGATGTCAGAGAAGGTGGCTTTGCAGAAGAGTTGACCCTGTGTTGAGCCTTGAATGATGAGTATAGAACTTGACTGGGCGGGGGTGGAGCAAGGAAGACAGAAGCTATGTTAGGGAGGTAAGGAGAATCATTTCTTAGGAAAATGTGCATAGACCTAGTGTGGCATATGATATGGAATGTTAAGAACAGAGAAGAATTAATGACAACTTCAAAGTATAATGGAGGTACCACTAATAAGAGTCAGAGTAATTAAGAAGAAAAGAGGCTTTTAGGTGAAAGATGATAAATTATTTTTTGGAATTGTTGAATCAAGGTGATAGTGAACTATACAAACTAAAATTTCAGTAGACAAAATGAATAAAACTGATAAGAAAATAGGCCTTAGAGGTCTGAGAAGTACTCCAACATTAGGGCAATACTTGAATTTAAGGATGCTATTGATGAAGAGAAGAGCATAGGGCAAGAGACAGAGTAATGCTGAAAATCCATGGTTAAATAACTATAGGATCCAGGAAAAAGTCACCAGAAAACTTTCGAGGGCCCCAAAATGGTGCAGTCACAAAAGTAAAAGCAGGACAGGGTCTCAGTTGTGGCCTACTGAGTTCATGACTTCAGCGTTCCACCACTGCCTACATCCACACCTTCACCACGTTCTCATTATGGATGAATGTACTTCTCTATGCCCAAGAATTCAGGTTTATATATGTGACTTGTCTTGGTCCATAGCATGTGGGAGGAAGTGACAGTGTGCCAGCTCCAAGCCTAGGCCTTAAGATGCTTTACATGTTTCTGCTCAGTTTGTGGTGTCTCTGGCATTACCATGATAAGAACGTGCCCCAGCTTTCTTACTGTTCATAGGAAAGGAATGAGAGAAATGCAAAGTAGTACCTCCCTGGCTGATCTTAGTGTATAGTTGAATCAGTAGCTATAGCCTGAAGAAAGTGCCACCAGCCAAACCTATCCTATATCAGAGGAACCCTAACAACCTGCAAAGTATGTGAACAATATCTGGTTATGTTTTACATCACTGAGTTTGGAATTGGCTTTTATAGCTAAGCATTAGGTTAGTTGACTGTGGTAAATGTGAGATAGATGATAGGGAGAAAAGACCATTGAATTTGGAAACAAGTAGTCACTAGATCTTTAAGAATGAATGATGATGCTTCAAGAAAATTGCAAATACAAAAATTAGATTTCAAGGTATAATAAACAGGAAAAGGGATAAAAAATGCCATTGTAAGTAGATATCACTTACTTTAGAAACTTGAGGTAAAAATAAACAGGATAATTGTTAACAGAAAAATCAAACATCACATCCCAGTAGAAGTGGCCTGTGCACATTTGGAAGAAGACTGTGGGGAGGGTGTAGAGGGCATAGGGAGGCTGATCATTGTAGAGCAGGAGAGCCAAAGTGCACAGTGGAGGGTCCGCAGAAATCAGACAGGACTGAGGCACAGCACAAAGCATAAAGTAGATGATTCTGTTATCACCAAGGCGACATAATGAAGTCATTCCCTAAGTTACAGGCTGTATTTCACAGAGGACTGATTTTTTTTTCAGTAAAATCCCAAGACTATGCCAAAAGCTGTTATGGGAGTGTGGAAAAGTATCACATACCTGTATCTAAAATTTCTGTTTCCTTTACATTGAATAGGAATCTGGAGTCAAATATCTAATCAAGAGATGTGTCTGAAGAATTGCCATATAGTTTTCATGGTGAGAGAAAGGATTTGACATTCAACATAAAATTCAAGTTCATGGCTTTGAGTATTTCATGGGGTCTCTAAGTGACCAAATGTGATGTCAGATGAGAAGGTGAAAGCACATGGGATCCATACGAGAGGAGAGGCACAGGCTGTGCTTCTGTGCTGGAGGGAAGTGTTATGATTCAGTGCCATGAGAGTGATGCACTGGACCACTCTAGGCTAATGAGACTGGCACTGTCTTCTTTGTCTGTTACCCAAGAGTTCATGGGATTTCCTTTGGTTGACCTGACTTCATAATCTTTAGCCAACTATATGAATGTATCTGTCTGGAGGCCTTTAAAAATGACATCATAGGATTATAGAAAATGTCTGTGAGCAATTCATAGCAGAAGCTGGCTCCATTTTTGAACACTGGTTTGCAGGGATGTGCCCAAAACTGGCTGAGACAGTGTGTCAGAGCCATCTGAGCAACATGAAGCAGCACCACGTCACAAAGACCTATTCCTGGTAAAGCTGCTGCTGGCTCATGGAGAGAGAGTGAGCACCAGGCAACCATGCCACTGCGGCAAGTTGTTCTGCCTCATTTCTGCTCTAATGAGGAGTCAGGACAATATTTACTTTGCCTGCTCTGACCCAGTGGAGTATTTTGAAGCCTTCCCTATGGTGCAGCACTCCTCCCTGCCCTCCCGCCCCAGGCTGTGTCCGGATTGTCAGTGAAACGTCGAAACCCGGGTGCTTGGTGCTACTGACACTTTGGCTGCAGCCACACCTGTGAGCAATTGAAGCCAAGGTTATTTCCAGAGCACTGCTCAGGTGGGAGCAGCATACCTTTTAGGGAATGGGATAGTATTGTACAAAAGGTGGAGGAAGCATCACTCCAGCTTCCCAGTGAAGAGAAAACAAATATTCTGCAATTTGAGGAGATGAGAATTCAGTAGCCCAGCATGCAACACAGTCATTTCCGGAGGCACATTTGGAAGTACTTGGGGCAGGGAAGAGGCATGTGGAATAAATCTAGCGATGTTCTCTAGGATACCCTTAGGCACCCTAGACTCACATTTTAAAATGTGCCATTGCAGTATGTCAGCTGGCTTATGAATGGCAGGAATAGTCTATACTCACCAAAAACTAGTTCCCTAACCAATTAATAAACACTCTGTGATGGATTTTGTTTGTTGAAAATAAGGATCTTCCTACCTTTCTAAGCTCTTCTCTGTACTGCAGGGACAAGCCCAAAAGCCACAGTTCAGAGACTCCCTTGCCAGCAGGCCCAGTTTGATTCTGTCAGTAAAAAGCATTTGTCTGAGATTTTGCAGACAGAAGAGAAGAGTCTTTTTTCCCCTAAGTGGCAGCCGCAGACTAGGATGTGGGTATCATCAGAAGAAAGGCATAGCAGGGATGTTTCCTGAGGTTTTCACACATCCTCCTGAGAGTCACCCACATCTCATGCGGAAGTCAGCTGAGGCCATGGCCATGTCTTCCTGTATGCCTGTTTCTTCGGCTAGCCCTCACACCCCTGGCCTCCCAACCTGCGGCCCCAATTATGCAAACACTAATTCCCAGATGAATACCCCATCTCTGCTTCTGACTAAAGAATGTTTACGAATATGGGGTCTTTTGGTCCTGGACCCAGACTGAGTCCCAGCAAGCCACATCCTCATCTGGGCGGTAAAAGCATAGCTTGTGCCCAAGAAGCCATGAGCAGTAGGTCTTCACACACAAAGAGAATATTTATTGAATTCCTCTTGGTGTCAGCATGGTTTTAGCAGTACAGGGAACTTAGGTTCTGGTGAGAGGAGACAGATCATAAACAAGTGAGAATGTAATGTATCAGAGGATGATGAGTGCTATGGTAAAAAGGAAGAGAAATAGAGGTAGAGAGATAGATGCAGGGGGAGAGGGACACTGCTGATTACTGGTATGCAGATACGCAATGTTGGGATGAAGAGGACAGTGTGCCTGTGGGGAAGGAGTTCTTTAGTATATGGGAGTCAGGAAAAGCCTCAAGGATAAGGCGATATTTGGGCAGGGATCTGAAAGAAGTGAGATAGTGAGTCATGGAGCTTGTGGAAGAGGTTCTCCTGGTAGTCTTGGAGTCATAGCCATGCTTCCGTGAGGGAACTACATGCCAGAAGCAGAGTGAGTAATGGGGACAATAGAGATTTGATCAAAAAAGTGACAGGAGTCCACATTACTTTGTGTCCTATAGATCAGGGGTCCCTAACCCCCGGGGCAGTAGACCAGTGTGTGGGTCCACGGCCTGTTGGGAACTAGCCAAGAGCAAAGCTCACATAAACTTTGCCTCCTGCCTCCTGTCTCCTACCTACCCCCTCCACAGTGGGCAACTCAGCAAAGCTCACCAGAGCTCCACCCCTGTCCCACCATGTTCCATAAAACCGATCCTGGTGCCAAAAAGTTTGGGGACTGCTGCTATAAATCACAGGAAGTTTTCTGGCTTTTACTCTGAGATGAGAAACTGCTGGCTAGTTTTGAGCATGTATTACTTTTGTACTAAGGAGAAAATAAATAAAACTTTATTTTTAAAATAATAGAATCTTAACAGGTACCCCACTAAAGAAGATATATGGGTGATAAATAAGTTTATGAAAAGATGCTCCACATTATATGCCATGGGGCAATTCAAATTAAAACAATGAGAGCCCTGGCCAGGTGACTAAGTTGGTTGGAGTGTTGTCCCATACACTAACCTGTTGTGGGTTCAATTCCTGGTCAGGACACATACCTAGGTTGTGTGTTTGATCCCCAGTTGGGGCACGGTTGGGGCATGTATGGAAGGCAACCAATCAGTGTTTCTTTCTCAGCTTGATGTGTCTTTTCCTCTCTGTCCCTCTAAAAATCAATAAACATATTCTCAGATGAGGATTAAAAATAAATTAATTTTATTTAAATGAAACAGTGATGAGATACCACTCTACCTATTAAAATGGCCAATATCGAGGACACTGACACTACCCAACACTGGGCGAACATGGAGCCCCAGGAACTCTCACTTACTGCTGGTGGGAATGCAAGATGGCGCAGCTGCTTTGGAAGACAGGTTGGTAGTTTCTTCCAAAACTAAACATAATCTTGCAATACAATCCAGCAATCACACACTTTAGTATTTATACAAAGATATTGAAAACCTGCCCTGGCTGGCATAGCTCAGTGGATTGAGCGCGGGCTGCGAACCAGGCATCGCAGGTTCGATTCCCAGTCAGGGCACATGCCTAGGTTGCAGGCCATGGACCCCAGCAACCACACATTGATGTTTCTCTCTCTCTCTCTTTCTCCCTCCCTTCCCTCTCTAAAAATAAATAAATAAATAAATAAAATCTTAAAAAAAAAAGAAAGAAAACCTATGTCCACCTACAAATCTGCATACAGATGTTCATAGCAGTGCTATTCATATTTGCCAAAACTTGGAAGTGACCAAGATATCCTACAGTAGGTGAAAGAATAAACTATGATATATCCAGACAGTGGAATATTATTTAGCACTGAAAAGAAATGAATTATCAAACCATAAGACAACATGGAGAAATCTTAAAAGTCTGTTGCTAAGTGAAAGAAGTCAATCTTAAAAAGCTACATACTGTATAAATCCCAACTATAGGACTTTCTGGAAAGGGCAAAACCATAGTGATAGTAAAATGTTCAGTGGATTGCCACATGTTGAGGGGAGGGAGGGATAAATAGGTGAAGCAGAGAAGATTTTTAGGGCAGCGAAATACCATGTATGATATTGTAATGGTGAATACACATCATTACATATTTCTTCAAACACACAGAATGCACAGCACCGAGAGGGAACTCTAATATGAACTATGGTCTCTGGATGATAATGGTACATCAGTGTAGGTTCATCAGTCTTCACAAATGTGCCACCCTGGTGGGGCATGCTGATGATTGGAAAGGCTGTGCCTGTGGGCGGGGTGGGGAAGGGGATCAATGGACAGCTTGGAAACTTCTGCTCAATTTTTCTGTCTGTGAACTTAAAACTACTTTAAGAAATAAAGTCTATTAGAAAAATAAAACACAAGAAAACACAGATGCAGCATTCTATCCTCAAAAACCACACTGCATTATAATTCCCACTGACCAGCTACTCCTCAAATATAATCTGGCTCTTTAGTTTTTGTACAAAAACACCAGTTTTTGCCATCCTAAAACCCTGGCTTTTAAAGTGATTGTGAATTCTACATCAGGGTCTTAAAATTTTCAGCAAATTGCAAAACAAAGTCTTAGTTCCCTGGATGGCTGCAAGGTCATGTTAGATTTAAGGAGAGGCAAGAAGCATAAAAATAATAACAATGTAATGCTATGGGAGCAAATGTCTATAATTTGGCTGAGATGATGTCCCTGGGGAACAGTGCCCACTGGATATCAGAGAACATCTCACTGGAATGGGCTTTGGCATGATAGAAACGGAATGTTCCCAGAGCCACTCTCCAGATTCCACTGTGCTGAGGAAGACAGCAAAACAAAGGGGCTTCTCCTCCAAGGACTTCAGTTCAGTGCTTATGAGCTACGCACAAATACTGTGCTAAAGACTTGTCCTCGCTCAGGGCCTCCAGCAAAAAAGGAAGTCCCTGCAACAAACAGCTGAAAGCCAAGGAGATTGCAGAGAAATGATAGGGAGAGGAGGGGAAGAGGAAGGGGAAAAGGAGAGGGAAGGAGAAGAGGAAAGAAAAGAGAAAAAGAAAAGGAGAATTTAGGTAAAACTCAGGGGTTGTTGTAAGAGGAAAAAATAACTTAGCAAAACATTGGGAAACAAAAGACAGACAATATCTGAGTTTTATGACCTGACCTTAGCCAGAACTAACACAAAGAAGAATTACATTCTGTCTTAAGAAACATTTTTACCTGAAAGGATGAGAAAATTTTTTAGAGTTTCTATTTGCAGTTTGGTTCAGTCAAAGCCTTTCCCCAATAAGCTTACCGCCCAAAGCTTCATTTAGGAAAATAACATATAGTTATAAAAAATCTTCCACCTCTATGTAAACATAAAAATAGTTTAAAGCACCAATTGTACAGCCAGGATTCAGAGGACTGTTAACATACAAATAACCTAATTTTAAAAAGTTTTTCCTGGCTATAATAGTTCACATTGTTAAGACTCTCCTTTCCCCCCTTCCCCACACACGAGGCACACTACACTCCTTTTGCTCCTCCCATTGGCTTTGGGTGTCAGCTATCCCTACATACACACGTGTTCCCTACATCTACTTCAATGCTTGACACAGGTTGAATGGGGGTATTCAAGATTAGGGTGGTCTTCTGACTCTATAGCGAGTCCATGGCACGATTTGAAAAGCATTGAAAGGCTCATGCCCAAAGGTATGGTTTCTGTTCATCTTCTACAGGTTCTTGCTATTTAAAGTAGATACGTGGACTCACCGCATCAGTGTCACTGGGAGCTTGTTAAATAAAGAACCTTGGGTCCTACCCAGAGACCTACTGAGTTATAATACGCATTTTAATAAAACCTGCAAGAGTTCTCTATGCAAATGAAGTTTGTTGCACAGGTCCCTCCATTTTAAGCCATACAAAGTCAATCGCTGGAAAAAGGTATTGCTGTCTCTCTCTCTCTTTTTATGTTATTTATTTACTTACTTATTTACTTATTTAGAGAGAGGGGAAATGAAGGAGAAAGAGAGGGAGAGAAACATCAATGTGTGGTTACCTCTCCTGTGCTGCCTACTGGGGACCTGGCCCACAACCCAGGCATGTGCCCTGACTGGGAATCAAACCGGTGATCCTTCGGTTCACAGACCGTCATTCAATCCACTGAGCCACATCAGCCAGGGCAAAGCTTCTGCTCTTTTAAATGTTTGAATTGGAAAGAGTACAGGGCCTCCTTTTACATCTTCACTCTGGGATCAACTCTCTATGGATGATAGGCAAGGCTACGAGATGAAAGGGCAAGCTGCATGTGTGATTTTACATTTCCTGGTAGCCACAAAAAAAGCAAAAAAAACAAAAAACAAAACAAAACAGGTGATGACAATTTTAACAATGTATTTTATTTAATCCAACTTATACAAAATATAATTATTTCAACATGTACTTAATATAAGAACTTAGGGATGTAGAGAAGCCAAAGAAATTATATGTACAACCCATGGACATGAACTAAGTGGGGAGAATATTATGGGTGGGGGGTAATCAGGACCGAGGGGAATAGAGGAAGGGGAATGGGACAATTGTAATAGCATAATCAATGAAATATATTTTTTGAAAATAAAATAAGTAAATAGAAATAAAAAGAACTTATTAAAGACTTATTCTACATCTTCTTTTGTACTATATCCTTGATATTCAGTGTATATTTTACACTGAAACATGGGCTAACCATATTTCAAGTGTGCAGTAGCCACATGTGGCCAGTGGCTTCAGTATCACCATGCATCTCTCACAAGATTGCTGTCCATGATGAGATAACTTATATGAACATACTTTATAAGCTCTAAATGCTGTCCTGTGGGTGGAACGCATCAATACAAAGGTCATGTATTATGCGTTATGTAGCACGTATTATGCCGACTATCAGAGGCTCTATTTCCCCGTAGCGTGTTCCTCTGTGACATGAGCTGGGGCCTGGGCCTTGTGCCATGTGCAGTTGTGTTTGCTGCCCTTGTGGGTCTCACGGAAGCGGCACAGGCTGTGGGGTCAGGACCCACAGGGTGGCGTTGCTGACCACATCCTCGCTCTGTGACTTTCACCAAGTCCCATTTCACTTTCCAGCCTCAGTTTCCTTTACTGTAAGAATAGTATCTCTTCTATTTATCCTGCAAAGTCATTGTGAAGATAAATATAATACATGTGAGTAAGCTATTACATTTTACAAAATGCTGGATATTGTCATTCTGACATTTACTAAACCTAGCATGCCCTCACATAATTGTTGACTGGGTACTAGAAATGTAATTATAGATCTTTCAAATTTTTAAATAAATTTCCTACTCATTGCCTCCTCTAGCACAGAACTCCTTTTAAGCTTTGGTGTGCTGGGCTATGCTGCCACATGTGATGTCTCCAAATGCCCCCTCTGCTGGATACCCTGTGTGGGTAGAGGATGGCCAGGGCAAATGCGGATTCGAGCAATGTTAAGATGTTAAGAACTTGCATTTGAAGTCAGAAAGAGCCAGGTGAGACTATCAGACCTGCTGCTCGCTCTCTGAGTGTTCTCATTGGAAACTGCAGTTTCTGAACCTCAGTTTGCCCATCTGTGAAATCAGCTACTGCCTAGAGTTGTGACGCTTATGAGAGAAAATATAGCAAAACACTTAGCACTAGAACAGGCCCATAGTTCACCCCATTAAATTTTAACTATTTTCATCATGATCTCAGCACACCCGATGCCTGATACACCCTCCTGGGAGAGAAAGGAGCTGTGGTCAGGTTCCGAAGTGGCCTGGCCATTCGTCTTGTTTGGGGGTTCTGTGTAGAGGTTATTGGCAGGTTTGTTTAGCAGGGACTGGGCCCCAGTTGGCACTCAGCTTTATAAATTCAAGCCATGCAGTCACATCCCTCTGAACAGACTCATTATTTCTGAAGAGCTAGAGAAATAGCTCACAAGATTGATGGTTCCTTCCAGTCTGGCTGGCTTCCATGCGGCCTTCCTCACAGCAATGGTTCCTCAGGGAGAACCTTACTGCCTGATCTCCTGGGGCACATTGAGTCCTACCCATGAGTTCTCATATCCAACATGCACTCTCTGGGTTGGTGAGAGCACTGGTCATCCTTCTGGTTGTGTATTTGTAAGTGTCCTTTCACCCCAAAGGTGCTCCAGTTACTTTCTGTAGCTTGCTGGTGTGAGAAGCCTGATCTAGGAGTGATATAATCCCTGGGTGCCCACAGAAGCATTGCAGGGAATGGCATAGGTCCAGAGGCATCTAGCAGGCATTTAGAGGTGTAACTAACTGTGTCTGTGATCTAAGACTGGGTGATCAAATATCTCAGTGAGCCTGGGACGCAGGGCATTGCCTTGAATGCAGAACTTTTGCCAGATTATTAAGAAGCCTAAACAATAGGTCTCATCCTCAGGGGAAACAGGATGGAGCACTGCCTCTCAAACTTTAATGTGTATACTAGTCACCTGGGGATCTTAATAAGATGAAGATTTGTATTCAGGGGGTCTGAGGCAGAACATAAGATTCTTCATGTCTAAAAAACACCTGGTAGTACATACTGACACTGGCTCTTCACGGGGCGCAATTGAATAGCATTAGTGGACCTACATGAGGCCTTGGAAAGCCCTGGATTGTTATCCTGGCCACACCTCTTCCCAGATGTTATTATTTATTTTATTTATTTATTTTTAGAGAAAGGGGAGGGAGGGAGAGAAAGTGGGCAAGAAACATCAATGTGTGGTTGCCTCTCACATGTCCCGTACTGGGGACCTGGCCTGGAACCCAGGCATGTGCACTGACTGGGAATCGAACCAGCAACTGTTTGGTTTGCAGACCAGCATTCAGTCCACTGAGACACACCAGCCAACACCCAGATGTTATTCTTTGAACTTCACTTTCCTCGTTTGCTCTGCCCTTACCATCCCTGAGAATGAAACCCATTGTTCAGGCTCTTTAGATTTCTGTGTTCCTGATCTCCTAAGCTTCCATCTGTCTATGCAGTTCCTACCTCTACTGTCTCCTTAGTTATACCAGCACTCACACTTCTTAGTAGGGTAGCACATGATCATGTTCAACAAGCACAAGTGTCCCCTTCCCACTTCTCACACCTCCATCAATGCTGATTCAAAGTTACCACTGTCCAAATTCCCCTTCCCTTCAACCTTACCCACTTCACCCATTTCCAGTGTAAATTTGGACGATTTGGGCCTGAGTGCGCCTAAGGACCTTTAGCTGCAAACATTCCCCTTCATCCTCCAGTGCGTTCTAGTTGTCAGTTTTCCTGCCATGGGAGGCAAAAATCTGTGATGGTCCCCAAGTTTCCTACGCCCTGATGATATACACCTTCTCCCAATAAAACACTAATCTAGGTTCTGCTTTAAAGGGATTTTACACATGGAAATAATTTTCCCAATCAGTTGACTTTAAGATAGGGAGGTTAACCTTGGTGGTCCTGACCTAATCAGATGAGCCCTGAAAGAGACTGGGCTCTCCTTGGTGTGCGAGATTAGAACTCTGAAGGGGTTGTGTTATGAGAAAGATTATCAATTGCTGGCTTTGAAGATGGAGGATGCCATGAGGTAGGGAGGGACTGTAGGAGACTCTAGAAACTGAGAGTAGGACCTGGCTGACAGTCATCAAGGAAACAAAGTCCTCAGTCCTCCAAACACAAGGAACAAAAACTGACCAACCATCTGAGTAAACTTGGAAGCAGATTCTTCCCTGGAGCCTCCAGATGAGAACCTAGACTAGTAACTACTTTGATTTTGGCTTCTGAGACCCTGAGCTGAGGATCCAGTTAATCTATGCCTGGATTTATGACCCATAGAAATTATAGATAATAAATGGACATTGTTGTAAGCCATCAAATTTGTGGCAATTTGTTATGCAGCAATGGGAAACTAATATAATAACATACCTACTCATATTACAGAAATAGGAGGAAAAAATGACCATGAGTCCATTTGGCTAAAGCTTCTCTTGTACAATTTTCCTCAGGAATTCAAAGCACACTGGGCATGAGTAAAATTACATGCACTCAGCATCTAGAAGAAATGGGATGTAAGTTGAGAGCCATGATTGAGGACACCACCTGATTCTTCTCTGATGTCACCTCCTACCATTATTCTTGTCACCTCCCCTATTCTAGCCATATGGGCCTCTTTGATTTTCCTAAAATGCATTAATTGTGTATCTGCCTCAGGGCCTTTGCACATGTTGATAATTCTGCTTATATCGCTCTTCAACAAGATAGTTGCTAGTAGCGTGACTCCGTTGTCACATGCCTCCTTGTCATTCACATTTATGGTATACTTGATTTGTCACACATATGCTCAGGCCTTCCCTAACCACACCATGTAATATAGCCATCCTCCTACCCTCCCCCACCTATACCACCAACATCTATACACATTCGCTATCCTCCTGCCTTATTGTCTCTCCTTGCTTTTTGTCTGTCCCAAGTAGTTATTTATTTAATTTATTCATTTGCTTTTTCTTTGCCTTCCTCCCCTGGAGCATGAATTCTGGCAGAGCAGTGAGCTTGTCTATTCTCTGCTGTGGCCCCAGTGCCTGGTAGAGTGACTGACACATGGTAGGCCCTTAATAAATATTAGCAAATAGGTGACTATTGTAAATTGTGTGGCATTTAAAAACCTTTGATATAAGAAAATAATTAGCCAGATTGATGCACGTATCAAATACCAAAAGAAAATGCACCCTGACTTCAAAGCCCTGTGTAAAATCCTTCTACACTACTTATAACTTGAGCTTATGGACTTAAAAATTACTAGGTGTCTCAGCACTGTCACATGTGTTTGTGGGCACATGTTTATACACACAGAGACACAACTTCATAAGGAAAACAAGTAATATGCAAATAAATGTGAGTATTTTTGTATGTGAAAACAAATGAAATCTGTCAACCCTGAATAGCATGGGACTCACTCCCTTAGCATACAGGAGAAGTTTCTCTTGCAAGACAGGTGGTTCCCATGACCACACACCTCCTCAAATATATATATATACCTGACCAACTCAGTTTAACAGGGGTGAATTCACCAAGTCTCTGTGTCAAACAGAAAGACAGAAAAGAAAGTGTATTTATGTCTATGAAGTGTCCTGACTGTTTCATGATGGCCTTAATTTAGTGTTAATGGTTTAATTTCCAGGTTGCACATCCTCCCTTCCTTAAATAGTGTAATTGATGCCCGGTTAATCACTGCGCCAGCCCAGGAAGTGTCCACAGGGCAGGAACCACATGCTGTTTTACCTATGCTCAGAGAGGAGAAGGTCACGCACCTCTGAAGAAACAATGCCGTCTGAAAATAGTGCTGAGTCTCACAGAAGGTCTTTGAGAAAAGTAAAGCATGAAGAACAAAGTGGGAAAGAGACAAAAATTTGCCACTATCTAAGACTAAAGGTGAAGATTAAGACAGCTATTTTCTTCATTTTATTAAGTAGTTTCCAAAATTACAATAGGTATTTATTTTTTAATAATTATTGACATGATAGTATTATGTAAAAAATAATGCACATTATATGGAGTATATTCTTCATTTTAGCTGGGATTTTTCTTAGTTCACTTGGGCTACTATAACAAGAGGCCATAAACTGGGTGAACTATAAACAATAGAAATTTAAATCTCACAGTCAAGGAGGCTGGAAATTCCAAGTCACTGGCAGACTTGGTGTCTGATGAGAACTCAATCAGCTGGTTGACAGACTTCTTTTTCTCTGTGTCCTCATGTGGCAGAAGGGGCGAGAGATCTCTCTGGGGCCTCTTTTGTGAGGCACTGCTCTCACTCGTGAGGACTCTTCCTTCACGAGCTGATCACCTTCCAGAGGCCCCACCTCCTCATCCCACTGCACTGGGGTTAGGCACCAACATATACACTTTGGAGGGACACAAACGTTCGGTCTATGGCAGGACTCTAAAGAACTGCATAACTGTAGGGAAAGACATTAAAATAATAACATTGCATATCTCTGAACAATGAGATTATTGCTGAATTTTATCCCTCCCTGCTTTATTTTTTATTATTTTCTAAATTTTGACACGATATTTTTAATTTTAAAAGGTTAGTTAATTTTCTAAAAATTGCTATCATCCTGTTTTTTTAATAACAATTAAGCATTTTATTTGTTTACCTTGGGTTTATTTTAAACAGGTTTCATCTCTTTTTCTGGCATTATATTAAGAGGGGGAAAGTTTTTACCTTGGAGAGGAAAAGGGAGTGTTCTCTTAAACTGCACCATGTTTTAGAAGGAATCTTGGCATCCTGCCTTTTCCTGAGATTTCTCCATTGCTGTTGGCACAGGGTAAGCATGGAGAGCGGCACCCTGGCCTTACAGTCCTTTGAATCCATGGCTGGAATGACCTTCAAGACCAGCAAGTGCCACGCTCCTCCACAGTGGAGGAAACAGACTTCCTGGAAGGAGATGGGACTTGCTCAGGGTCACACTGTGCTGGTGACACCATGACAAACCCAGGCCTAGAGTCCCAGAGTGACCTTGTGTATTCTGTGTGTTCAGGTGGCTTATTCTTTGGACTCAGAAATAGAATCCAGATGAATTCTAAGCACAGTGTCTTGTATATAATAGACTATCAATAAATGAAGATTGGAAAACTAGAAAAATTTACTAAAACGTTTTGAATATTAATGATCAATACTTTAAATGGGGAAAACAGAAGCTCTGGAAATAAACATCAATTCCTTTCTTTTAACTGAAAAAAGGCAAAGATAAAACTACCTTGAAAGTGGAACATCTATCATCTGTGACACACGTGGACATCAGAGGAGAGCTGTCCTCCTGGAGGAAGTCAGAAGGGTTCTGACTGTGGAAGTGCACAGGAAAGCCTTCACAGATCCTTGTTTGGATTTAAGGAGTCCAGAGAATTAGGAAAAAATATGAAAATGTCTCTATCTTTTCCTGGTGGGTAAAGAGAAAACCTAATTCCATGTCCACAAGGAAGTCCGGTAAGCAATGGATATTTAACTTCAAAAGTAGGCACAGTTTTAGAAGCAAAAAGAACATTTTTAAGATTTATTAAGGCTTACTACTAACAACACACAGATTTCTTTTTGTACAAATGTCAGATTTGTACAAAAATGCAGGGCTTGCTTTGTTTCCATCACATTCTATTATTTGAACCAACTATATTTTCCCCAGGAGCCTGGCTTGCTCCGAGAGGCAGCCATTCCACACAACTCAGTAAAGCACACCACTCCAGGAACACGGCAGCTGCCACAGCCGACGGACATTTCTCCATCATCCCCATGAAGAAGGTCTCTGGTGTCACTCTTCACATTTTCCCACCCAGGGATGTCATCTCTAGAGATTCCAAACTGTCTTTTTAATCTCAATCTTTCACCCAGGTGAACAGTAACGCAAACATGATAACCATGGTATACCAAGCACCCTTTCTTTAAACGTTTTTTCCCCAATTCTGAGATTAGGGATTTGAATTTTCTTTTTGGGATAAGAAAACAAAAGATTACTGAAGGCAATATGGTGGCATTGCTTTCCTGTGCATTATGGAGTGGGTGCAATGGGCAAAGATATGCATCTAATGCTCACAGAGCTTCAGTTCACTTAGATGCTTCCTTTATTGAAAAATAATCTCCTCTTCTCAAGATAATCTGTTTCTTTTCATTTACTGAAACTGTTAACTAGATTTATTTTAATAAAAAGATGGCTCTCCAGATAGACTTGTCCATACTGAGAGGAAATCTATCATGGGTTTTGATCTTTAGAAAAGGGCCTTATACACAGAAATTGCTTAACACTTGCTTATAGCCTTCATTAGATAAATAATCTGTGGAAGGCAGAGCAATGCTGCTCCCCTCGCCCCACAATGATGTCCATGTCCTAATCTCTGGGGCCGGGGAAAATGTAACTTCACATGGCAAAAGGGGCTCTGCAGATGTGATTAAGTTAAGGATCTTGCAGTCAGGAGATTCTGTATTTTCTTGTTGGGTTCAATGTAATTATAAGGGTTCTTACAAGTTATGGATGGAAGCAGAGAGTTCATAGTAAGAGAAAGGTGAAGATGCCACACAGCAGGCTCTGAGGATGGAGTAGGGCCAAGAGCCACAGAATGCAGGCCACCGTATGTAATGGAAAAGGCAAGGACACAGATTCTTCTCTAAAGCCTTCACAGTGAAGCTCTGTAAAGACCTTAATGTTAGCCCAGGAAAGCCCATTTCAGACTCTGACTTCCAGAACTGTAATACAACAAATCTGAGTTGTGTTAAGCCACTGAATTCTCTATAGCAGCAATAAGACCCTATCATACTACCCAAATGAAAAGAAATATTGGAGAATCACTAGCTGAATTATCCCTTACCCCTTTTCTTTAAAGAGATGGTTAATAATAGATTTTATGGGAAGAGCAACACCAGAGGCTTCTGGTGTGAATTCTTCCAACCAAACCCTGCCACACTGACCAGCTAGCATGAGCACACAGACCACAGCCCCCACTGCTCTGGCTAATACTCAGTCAGAACAATCAATTCTAAATTATAGAGCTTTTTGTTCTGCAAAGCAGCTCTTTGGCCTCCTTTTTACTCCCAATTATAACAAATTCAAATACCTCAGTAGCACATGAAACAAAGGCATTGCCTAATGTGTAATTTGGGAGGGAGTTTAATGATATATCTGTCTGTTTTGACAAAGCACAGTCTTGAAGTATCTATTTAAAATAAAATCAGCAGATTGGCAGTGATTAAAAATGGGAGGCTATAAAAAGTTTTAGGGGAAAAAAACACTGAAGTATAATAGCTCTTGGTTTCCGCACTAGTACTATAGTAAATATTTCCAGCACCAAATTTCTCTCCTAAAATCTTGCCATTAGCTAGTGCAAAAAATATATATATATATACTACCATTAAGCACATACCAAAAAACACATCTTTTATAAAGATTAGGTAATGAGTACCTCTAGAATCTAGTAAGACTGGTATGTATAAAATTTATAAGATATTTTCAAAATTTATTTATTGATTTATTTTTAGAGGGAAGGGAAGGGAAGAAGAAAGAAAGGGAGAGAAACATCAATGTGTGGTTGCCTCTGGCACTCCCACTACTGGTGACCTGGCCTTCAACCCAGGCAGGTGCCCTGACTGGGAATCGAACCAGTGACCCTGTGGTTCAAAGGCTGGTACTCAGCCCACTGAGCCACTCCAGCCAAGGAATATTTACAAGATATTTTATTGGACATTGCTGAGCGTTATCTTTCAAACCACCTACAGTAGAAACAATATGCTATTGGTTTATATATAGATTGCCTTAAAACTTTTTTGATACTACACTAATGTAATTATGCCTGAGCAATTATTAAGGAATTTTGAAAGTTTGTGAATTTGGGATATTCTAAATGATCATTTGGAAAGATACTAATAGCCATGTGATATATTGATATCTGTTCTCAAAAGCTTTAATGTAGTTTACACCTTAAAGTAATAATGTGTAAAAGATAGCTATTACCAAAATGAACTTTTAAGTAAACTTACTCATGAAGTCTCAGGAATTACCAGGGACTGAATGACACCTGTAAGATCTCTAGGGGGAGAAACTGCTGCAGATGAAACAGCCTCAGACCCAGGACCCCACCCTGTATCACATCTCAGTGAAGACCCTTAGTTCCCTCCTGGGGTTAATCTGCCTTTACCTCTGGTTCCAAACATTCCTAAAGTTGTCTTAGGCCTCTTGCATCCTTCTTCAACTTAGCTTCCAGAAACTGCTGGAGCTTTGTCAGATGCCAGTCCTTACCTCGTATATCTCTTACCTGGTGTCGACCTGACGGTGTAGTCTCTTGCTCTAGTTCCTTACACTACGCTAAAGCCTTACATTCAGTGATTCTTCCAAGACCACAATTAAGACTTCAAAATAATTCTATAGCTTTACAAAAACTATTTAATGTGTAAGTGGCTGGCAATAATTTATGTCATGGCAGTGGACTGTACAAATGTGGACTTCTAATACCTCTATTGCTAAAACTACTTCCTTAGAATATAGCTGTGCAAAGCTTCTCCAAGAAGAGAATAGAGGCAGAAGAGAATGTATCAAGGAAGTTATGTTTATTTATTCAGTATTTACTGAATGTCACCTCTATGCCATGTCTTGTGCTAAATGTAGAGAGTACAGTGGGGGATAAAATGGACATGGTCATGGCCTCTTTTCTCATGGTCTAAGGTAATTGTTAAAACTCCCGCCATTACAAATGCATTCTAAGCATGTCTTCTCCCTTAAGAAAGGAACTGTCCATGCTATCACTCAAACCTCCTTACAAAAACTTGGTCACATAGTCCACTGAGCTCTGAGGGAGCTTAGGAAAATAGATTCTTGCTACATGGTCTGTTCCTAGCTCAAAATTAGTATTCTTATTTCTAGGGAAGAAGGGGAAATAGACCTTGGAAGTTTTGTTGTTTTTAATTGTTCGAGCAAAGTTGTGTCCATTTTCCCTTCACCCTCATCTCCCACCCTCAATCCTATCCTCTTTCGGCTTTGTCCATGTGTCCTTTACACATGTTCCTTGATGGCCTTTCCCCTAGTTTCCCCCATTATCCCTCTCTCCCCTCCCTTCTGGTCACTGTCAGTTCATTCTTTAATTCAATGTTCGTTGTATTTTGCTTGCTTATTTGTTTAGTTGATTAGGTTCCACTTATAGGTGAGATCATATGGTATTTGTCTTTCACCACCTGGCTTATTTCACCTAGCAATTATGCTCTCCAGATCTAGCCATGCTGTCTTGCAGGGTAGGAACTCCTTTCTTTTGGCTGCATAGTATTCTATTGTGTAAATATACCATCGCTTTTTGATCCACTCATTTATTGATGGGCACTTAGATTGTTTCTAGCACTTGGCTATTGTAAATAGTGTTGCTATGAACATTGGGGTACATAGGTTTATTTGCATTGGTGTTTCAGGGTTCTTAGGATATAATCCCAGCAGTGGAATTGCTGGGTCAAAAGGCAGTTCCATTTTTAGTTTTCTGAGGAAATTCTATATTATTTTCCACAGTGGCTGCACCAGTCTGCATTCCCACCAACAGTGCATTAAGGTTCCCTTTTCTCCAATCCTCTCCAACACTTGTTTGTTGACTTGTTTATGATGGCCATTAGGACTAGTATGAAGTGGTATCTCATTGTGGTTTTAATTTGCATCTTTCTTATGGCTGGTGATGCTGAGCATCCTTTCATATGTCTCTGGGCCCTCAGTATGTCCAGAGAAGTCTCTGGAATGGAGAAGCGTCCGTTCAGGTCCTTTGCCCATGTTTTAATTGGATTGTTTGTCTTCCTAGGGTAGAGTTGTCTAAGTTCTTTATATATTTTGGAGATCAAACCCTTGTCTGAGGTGTCATTGACAAATATATTTTCCCATTTGGTTGGCTCCCTTTTCATTTTGCTGATGTTTTCTTTAGCCATACAGAAGCTTTTTATTTTGATGAGATCCCATTTATTTCTTCTTTCCTTTATGTCCCTTGCTCTAGGAGACATATCACTGAAAATATTGCTGCATGAAATATCTGAGATTTTCCTGCCTATGTTCTCCTCTAGGACTTTTATGGTGTCGCAACTTACATTTCAGTCTCTTATCCATCTTGATTTTATTTTTGTGTATGGTGTAAGTTGGTGGTTGAGTTTCATTTTTTTTTTTTTTTTGCATGTAGCTGTCCAGATTGCCCAACACCATTTATTGAAGAGGCTATTTTTACTCCATTTTATGCTCCTGCCCCCTTTGTCAAATATTAATTGACCACAGATACATTGATTTATCTCTAAGCTCTCTATTCTATTCCACTGATCTATGTGTCTGTTCTTATGCCAGTACCAGCATGTTTTGATGACAGTGGCCTTGTAATACAGTTTGATATCAGGTATTGTGATCCCTCCTACTTTGTTCTTCTTTTTCAAAATTGCTGAGGCTACTCAGAGTCAATTATGGCTTCATATAAATTTTTGAAATGTTTGTTCTATATCTGTGGACTTTGGAAATTAAGTAATTTACTCTGACACAGTATATTTATTTCTTTTATATTCAATAGCAAATAGCCTGACTTCAAGCATAGGGATTCTCCATTTAGTTTGAATAATAATTAAGTGTGACAATATAAGAAACAAATTTGTAATATATAAAGTGCCACATAAATGTAAAATATTATCATTGAATATAAAAATTGACTAGTTTTTAATTCAGAAAATTGGTTCTTTCAACACCCAGAGTCTCAAAGGTGTTATATAGGATAGGACCAAGATCAAACCCATAATGTACTGACTTCTGTGTTAAATTGATTGTTATTTCAATTTCAGATTTATTTGGTGGCTAATTTTTGTAGTTATTTCTATTAACAGCTTGTTTTTCTTTTTTAAATATTTAGGCATTGTTCTTGTGTAAAATATCTGTCCTCAGGGTTTCTTTCTAGAGTCCATTGCACAGTCTCCATGATTCAGAAATATATTGAGAATGATTTTATTTAAGAAATAAATTCACTCATTCAGCATATGTCTACTGAATGCCTATTGTGTCATTGGTGCTATTCTAGGTCTCAGATGAAAGAGCATACAATTTAAAATTAAAACCTAAACTGTTCTTTCAGAGACTTTATATTTTTGCAGGGGGGAAAGAGAAAAGAAGAACAAAGAAAATCTTTCTCCTTCTAGTTTTACAATTTCTGTGAGTGATAAAAAAAAAAAAACAACCACTTAATGCCCCTTTACTTCTATAATGATAAAACAAAAAAGAGAGACAGAGAGAGAATAAAACATTTGCAGGGCTAAATAAACCATTTGAACAGGAAGAGACTTTATGGTAAAGACAAGGAAAACAATAGAGAAAAAGAAAAAAGTTGGTAAATGTTCATGGAGGAAATAACCCCCCCACCGCCACCAGTGGTGACAGTGCAGAGTGTTGTGCCAGTGTGGTTTACTTGGGATGACGTGGGTTCCAACCTCAGGAGCTTCCCAGGCGAAATCGAAAACTGGGCCCTGTACATGAAGGACAAGGAGAACCAAAGAGGCAGGCCACTCCAGATTGAGAGGTGGCGGTCTTAATAAGCAAGAGACTTACCAGAAGGCTTATGGGGTACCATGGGACAAGTAGATCTCCTTCCCTGGCTTCCAGAATCTTAAAAGTTTATTTAGAGGCCTTGCCTGTGTTCAGTCATGTATTCAGTCCAGATGGTCTCAATAACACCTAGTTCTCTCAAGTCCCCTTCCTTGAAAACGGCTCTGGCTGTGAGATCTGCCCACAGAATATTCATTTCAAGGCCAGAGTGTGGGGAGTGAGGAGCCTCCAATTGCCTGATGGAACTCCAGGGTGACTTGGAGGTCATGTCTTCTCCATGACCTCCTGCAGCAGATGAGAATGTCTGGAAACACAATAGCTTCTTTTGCCCTGTGATATCTTAACAGACTACAAAGTTCATGGGCCAAACTGGAGAAGAAGGGCCACCCAGGTGCAGAAGGAAGGGTACCTCCTGAAGTATTGCAGAGTGGAATTCCCAGTCAGTGCAATTTACTCCTCTATTCCTTCATTGCTCTGCTGGGGCAAGAGGCAAACCAAATAGGTACGGTCCCTGCACTCATATGGTATCTAGTCTAGTAAGGGTTGTGACCATTAAATAGGAGCAAAAATAAATGTATATCCATAAATCACATGTAATACTCTGAAGGAAAAGTAACACTGATGAAAAAATTGACCTGTGGTCCTGTGTTAAACTGGGTGTGTCGGGGGCATGGGGAGGAGTGACCTCAGGAAGCTAAGAAAGAGACCTCTGCATCCAGACAAAAAGGATGAACAGATGTTAGCTGGGGAAATAGTGGGCTAATCCCAAGAAAGCATTCAACGTCAGAGGTTACTGGTGAGAAAATAGATTTTGGAGACTGAAGTCACTCAAAACTCCCAGTGTCCAAGTACAGATGACACATTTGAATTTTGAAACATACTGTAGAACATTTTCCATTTGTTAAATTTAATATATCCCTAACCCTGGGGTGCTGGAGCAAGCTCATGCAGGCTCACTAGGGCCTGTTCTCAGCATCTTTCCCCAAATATGCACTCAGTGACGTCAAAATGGTATCTTGAAATTGGCCAAGGTCGGTGTCTTTATATCATGGAAATTAGCAAAGCCTACATATCAGGGCTTCTTTTTCCTTCCACAGAGCTGACTGTTAAACATTTACCAACATCATTGTTCTCTTGTCAACTAATGCCAGAATGGCTAGGCAAGAAACACCTGGAGAAAGGCAATAAAAAGCAGTCATATAGTTAAGCCATTTTAATTAAAAATTTGATAGAATATTTTGATATTTCTCTACTGGTTTAATATTTTCTTTTTTAAAAAAGATTTTATTAATTTATTTTTAGAGCGAGAGGAAGGGAAAGAGAAAAAGAGGGAGAAAAACATCAATGTGTGGTTGCCTCTCATGTGCCTTCTATTGTGAACCTGGCCTGCAACCCAGGCATATATGCCCTGACTGGGAATTGAACCAGAGACTTGTTGGTTCACAGGCTGGCATTTAATCCACTGAGCCACACCAGCCAGATCTGGTTTAATATCTTCATAAAGAAATTGTCAAGGTTATTTTGGGAACAACATAGAATAATCACATATTTAGGTTGTTGTACCTGTTGTAAATTGTTCAATTACAATTGTTCTAGAATTTACCTAGGTCTGAGAACATCACTTCTAAACAAAAAGTAATTTTTTGAAAAGTAAAAAACATTGTATTGATTCATACTACTTTTTATTTATTCAACTTTAATCATTGAAAACCTGTTTTCTGATCACCAATATTGTGCCTACCTCAGCCAGGGAAATACCAAAGGCAAATAACACTTCTAGAGAGTTTCTAATGTCTTTGGAATGAAGAGATTTTTAAATAAGAGGTATTTAAATATTAGAAGATTACAAATGTTAATTAATGTTTCAAATTTGAGATGTAAGATAGAGGTAAGTGTAGTTAAAATGATGAGGGAGGGATGACATCACCAAGAACTTGAATTGACCTGGGCTATCAAAGGTACATAGAATCATTTTATTATTATAAAATTAATCTAATATATTGTTGGTGGGAATCTAAAATGGTGCAGCCAGTCTTGAAAACAGTTTGGAATTTTCTTACAGAACTAAATATGCACCTACCATAAAACCAGGAATTGCACTCTTGGGCATTTATCCCAGAGAAATAAAAACTTAAGTTCACCCAAAAATCTGTACACAGACATTCATAGCAGTTTTATTCTTAATACACCAAAACTACACACACACAAACCCACAGTTTGTTAACCATTTAATTGGCACTCCCATGGAGTGAATGCCTAAACAAACTGTGGTCATCTGTACCATAAAATACAACCATATCAATCTCAATGAAGTTATGCTGAGTTAAAAAAAAAACAATCTCTGAAGTTTATATACTGTGTGATTCCATTTGTATAGCATTCTTGAAATGACAGACGTATGGAGGTGGAGAACAGATTAGTGGTTATGATGGGTTGGGGTGGGGAGAGGGAGGAGATGGCTGTGGCTATGCAATGATAGTAAGAGGGATCTGTAATGGAATTGCTTTGTATCTTGACTCCAGTGGTGGTAATACAAATCAATACGTGTGAAAAAATTGTATAGAAGTAAGTGCATACACACACATACACAAAAATGAATGCATTTAAAACTGATGAAATCTGAATAAGGCCCCTGAATTGTATCAATGTCCATATCCTGTTTGTGATATTGTACTGTAGTTTTTTTCAAGACTGCCATTACGGGAAACTAGGTGAAGAGTATATAGGGAACCCTCTATGTTGTTTCTTCCAACTGCATGTGAATTTATAAATATCTTAAAATAAAATGTTTATTAAAATTATAATAGTAGACAGGAAAGCAAAAATAACTTTCATAATGCCATCACACTATTATAACAATAATGGTAATTTTTTAAATTCATATATATAGTAGCTGAGTAAACACAAATAATAGGGTAGAGTTTATTATAAAATCTCAAATAATGAATGACTCTACCAAGATAAAAGGTTTCAGTCTTATAGTCTGCAAATATGAAATATGAGAAGAAAATAGCACAAAATTACATGGCTAACTCAACTTTACCTCTTATTTATCATATTCCGCCTTTGATAAGTATATCATCCTACCTACATCATCCTTGGCTCTCCTGAAAATAATCATCTTAGGAGTCAGAGCAGAATGCTATGCAAATTGAGTGCTTCTTTCCCCACCCCTCTTAATTTCTTGAAATACAGTGACCATCCATAACTTTATAGCAGAATGGATCCCAGAGTCTTGGCCTACTGTTGTGTCAGATGTGAAATTTCAGGCTGAGTGTCTGTGAATTTTAGTTTTCATCTGATAAAGGATCAAGCCCAAGCAGTAGTCTGTCTAGTTGTAAGTCAGAATTGTAGGGTTTGGATCTTTATGCGCCATACTGCCCCCGCCCCCACCAACACACATCCAAAATATGTACACGTTTTAAGTTCTTCTTGTAAGTCAATATAGATAGTTATGTAGAACTTACTGATAAAACTCTGTCATAAATGTGATATTTTAGTGCTCTCTCCTGAACAGTCCCAGATAACACCCAAAAACTACAATTTAATTTTAGACCCAGAGTGAAAGGTTTATGACCATGTTATTCAGATGAACACATGTTGCTGTGAAATAGCACCCTGACCAGGCCATCTGTTTATCTGGGAGATTTCATCTAGTACACAGATCTGATGGATAAATCAGCTGCTTTTTGGCATAACCTGCCTGCAGAGAGGCCAGAGTCTGTAATTCAACTTCTGCTCATCTCTGGTCAAGCCAGAAGCTCTAATGGGAGTAAAGGAGTAAATGGCTGATTTGAAACAGCAGGCACTGATCTTTGTTCCTCAGATCTCTCTTTCTAAAAAATTCCTTTCTAGAAAAGGATCCTTTCTAGAAAAAATACCCTTTAAAGTTTTTGTGAGAATTGATCCAGTATGTGGCATGAGTAGGAGCTGGATCAATGTTCACTCAGGCCTTTCACTGAGATTTCCTTGGGTGACAGAGAGAGATCACTGAACAGAAATTGCCATCAACTCAAGGCAGTGCATATGTAGTGGCTGAGTGCAGACCCTGAGTCCACACTGCTGACCAAGAACACCAGTTCTAGAACTTCTTACTTCTAGAAACTTGGACAAGTTATTGCATCCCTCTATTCAGCAGAGTCCTTATCTATAAAGTGTGAGTAACAATAGTACGCCTACCTCCCACAGAGTAAAGGAGTTAATATAAAGCACTCAGACCCACAATGGGCATACAGCAAGTGCTAGATAAGGGTTAGCTAGCAAGTATCATTATTACCGTGTGTTGTTTGAAAATGTATACTTCATGGCTTATATTTATTAATTCCAAGACCATTGTTTTCCTATCAGTCATTAAGTAAAACTATTTCTTTTTCCATTGTTTTATATTTAAAATACCTGGGTAAACCTGGTTCTCTTCCTTTCTGCCTCATCAAATCTTCCTGGGTAAAAATATGCTTCAAACGAGGGAATCAATGACCTTTCCGCGTATCTTTCAGAAGGAAGAGCCAGCTCTAAGGCTCTAACATTCTTTTGAATGTCTGAAAAAAGGTGTTTTTTTCTCAGTAAATCTGCCCTCAGGCTTGACATTCTCTAGGGTTCTTCCTTTCATTAGGATTCTGTGAGGAAATCATTTTCCACTCTCAGAAATGATTAGGGAGAAAGAAACAAGTTTATCTAAATCTCCATGGGAAAGGAATGAATAATAAAAAATGGAACTAAGACATCCCTACTCCCTCCTCTTTTCAGTGATGAGTCCATTAACATGTCTCAAGGCCATTCTATCACAAAAGCTTTAAAAAACTTCCTTCTTGCTTTTCATTTTTACGAAATAGCATATTTAATTATATTAAAAACGTCTGCAAGCCAGAATAGCAATGGTCTCCTTTGCAGAGAGAAGTGTGGCATTGCTGTCCTCCACCAGCAGGACAAGTATTTTGAGTGAGTGTACACCGGGGTAAGGGATGGGATTTGCATCCTTCCTGAACACTCTTATGCACTGCCTCAGGCTGCCTCAGGCTGCCTCAGGCTGCCTCAGGCATGGAGCACAGGTCCACATCATCTGACTTCTGGGTTGATGGCGACAACTCTGTGCTTTATTGACCAGCCACAGACTCAAAGACAACATAAACCAAAGGATGTGAGAGGTTCGGGGAAGGGGGTGTGCCCATCTTATTCAGTTTGGCTATCTTCTAAAGCAAGGGGACCAAGACAGGGAAGTATCTTTAAAAGTATATCCTCAGACCTTTTCTGCAGTCTCATCCTATTTTAGATCCTGAGTCACATCACAACAACCATGAGGCATTTGAATGCTCCTACAACTCATGAAAAAGAGTTCACAGTTCAAAAAGCTCCTAGCCACCAAGCTGGCCTTATATAGGAGTATCCAGTGTTGCTCTAGAGGTTGGGACAAGCCCCCTGAAATTCATCCTTTCTTGCTTACTCCCCTGTAAAAATTGATTATTCAGATATTTGCTGTAAAAAGTTTATAATTTGAGATGAATTGTTCCTGTCTTCAGTTGACCTTTGAAAAATAAACTACCACTGAAAAGGCAGAAAGAACATATCTAACTTCATACTGCTTGTCAAATATGTAGACCATCTTAAAAGGTTAGCAGTGAAAATATTAAAGCTCCTTTATGAATACTATTGGAGATGGCCAAAAACTGCTAGCTTCTTTATTCCTAGGTGGCCAAATAATTCTGCATGAAGTTCTCACAGGAGCATTAGAGCAAAGAAGGCACTGCTGCCCATTTGCCTTGAAATAACCTGGCCTGGTAGAGGGGGAGTCCCAGGAAGGCCCTGCTGATTCTCCATGGCTTCCTGACGACAGTGAGGCAGGAATACAGTGACCATAAGGACCAGATGTGCCTGTACAGCTCAATTTTATGCATTTTTTCCTTAATAGAAGCAATTTGCTAAATATAACTGAATATGATCTAATTTTCATATTGAAAAGACTTTTCCAAGACAAATTGGGAAAAAGTGTCCTGCCCCACATGTTCTGGTTTGAGGTTTGGAAAATATAGCCTTCATAGTAAGGAATGCATAAGTCAGAGTGGTGCAACTCGGTGCTGAGGGAGCAGAAACACTGCTGAGAGCCACCAAGTCCAGACGAGTGCGTGCGCCGTCGGGACACAGCATTGTTTCACTGGGACTAGAACCCGAGAAAGAAGGTGAGGAGTTCAAGAAATAGGCCTGCAAGGCCTCCCAACTACAGCAGGTCACCTGAAACAGAGAGGAAGGTAGTCTCCAAAAGCAAGATTATACACTACAGCTCTACTGTGGTTTAGAAAACCCCAACCACATGTGGGCTCAGCCCAGGAACGTACCTGAGGTTTGCTTCCCTCTCTGCTTGTGTGCCTGACTCCTGCGTCCAGCTATCTGTCCTCTTCTTCCTCACACAAAAGATTTGAGAGCACTTTCTCTAGGAAGTTATTCAAAGAAAGTTTGTTTCAGAAAACAAAACTTCTAAATAGAAGATGCCCCTTGTTCTAGAAGTTCAAAATTACTTTCTATCTTACTATATATGTTCTGAGTGTACTTATACTTTCTTTAATGGAAGTGTCCACATTTTTGTCTTTCAGGAGGGAAGTTTCCAGCACAGTGAGTGTAATCAGCAGACTCTTTTCTGCAACACCAGCAAGAGTCAGCAAGACACAATGGTTAAGGTTACCGCTCACTAAAGTTCCAGCATTTTACTACATGGGGTTCCCCAATAAACAATTTTATACCATTATGGTTGTCATGCACAACTGTTCCTCTTAAATATGAGAAAGTATGAGTTATACATATAAATTAAAAAGCCAAAAGTATGTAATTCCTCCAGCAATGTAACAGGAAATCTCAGTGGTAGGTGCACATTACTGTTCCACTTGAAATTTCCTTCTGTCGGAGTGGTGGCTGTCCCTGCTGAACAGTGCCGGGGGCTGAAATGTTCATACTGAACTCAATTCTAACTACCTGTGCGTTTTTAATGACATTTTTGAGACTATAAATGTAATACATGTTTACTACAGAAAATCTGAGAAAAAATAGAATGTAAATACAAAATGAAAATCAACTCTAACCACATAAATGAGCATTGTTAATATTTTAATGTATTTATTCCAGCTTTACTTATAAAATACATACCCCACCACCTGTGACATAATTGAGATCACAGAATACAGTATTTTGAATCTTATTGTTTTCACTTAATAATATATTGGCAATATTTTTCTATAATTTAAAATATTCTTTGAAAACATTATAATTAAAACATCACATTTATACTGTTTCATATTATAAATGCATCATTATATATTAACTTTTCTCCATTAGTGAGTTTCAGTATTTTTCCAAATATTTTCTCTTTTAAATAATTTAGTAAGCATCTTAAAATATGAATCTTTGATTGTTTTACTACAACTATGGGGTAGATTGCTGAATGGGAATTATTCCATCAGAGTATGGGCATTATTTTTAGAAAGATGCGTTTGTTTATATTCCTAGAAACTGTATGAGAGTGTTGTTATCCCATTTTCAAACTGAACATTATAATTTAAAAATTCTTTATTACTACTATAAAGAGTTAAGAAATGGCCATTTCATTGTTGTTTCAAGCCTCATGGTTCTTAAGAGGTTTCTTCTTTTCCAGGAGAAAAGAAGCGTGATTACGTGCCTGGCATATTTATTCACAGGATCTACAGCAGGCCCATCCGCAGCGCTCTCCATCGCACATGGAGGCGTTTGGTGGTGACCGTGATAACCTCAGTGCAGTGTTTCGAGGATGTGCCTTGCAGAATCAATGTGTCAGAGCACTGGCTGCAGAAAGGAGCAGGGGGCTGGCGGGGGGGGGGGTGGTCTGAAGAGATGGCGGTTCCCAAGCCTGGAGTGGGACCAGGGGAAGGGCAGACTCGGCCGAGCAGCTGTAGCAGGAGGATTTTGCACACCAGGAAAGGAGGTGCCCGAGGACAGACAGAGTCTTTCAGGATGTGAAGAGACAAAAACTAATAGCTTTTCTTACTGAGGATTTTTCTACTGAGAGGAAAGCTTGGAGAGGATGCTGGAATGAGCAAACATTAAACACTCTTATAGCAGCAGGTGTCGGATTGAGACACTTGCTAGAGATGAAATAGGTACGACCTACCCATCTGGTGAGCAGCCTCCTGTCAAGCAGCAGACAGCGGAAAGATGTCCATCTCGGAAGGCAGAGTATGCCATCCGGAGTATAAGGCGGCAGCTATTGCTCAAGCAGACAGCCCTTGGCACTGAGGAGTTAGCTGATTCCTGGTGGGCATTACTGCCCTTCATAAGACATGGAGAGCTAAATACATTGTCTACACAAAGGCAACGCTAGATCAGTGTGTTGCTACACGCAAAAGCGGACCCTGAGCTGTTAGCTGTGGTTCAGGGAAAAATTAGCAAAGTAAGGGGACCTTGGATGATCTGAGGATCTGGACAAGCCAGATCAGATCCTTGGGCCCAGACACCCAAACAGGAGGCCAGTTGCTAGAACTTATGTGCAAGGTGTGGGTTGGATGAGGAGATCCTTGAGATCTATGACACCGACTACGCATTCTTCTGGCAAGGCCTGGGATTGAGCCCAGATTCTGTCTGCAGAAGGGGGTGGAAAGCTCTCAGTCATGGGGACTGGCCAACCAAGTTAGCAAAGAGCCAGAATTGTCATCACAGAAAACACGGAGAGAGCTTGTAAGGACACCCCAAATGAAACTCAAAATATTGCTTTTCCTTCTCACCATTCAAGTTCATGAAGGACTGGAAACTTCAAATGATCAGTTTCAAGAGATTTATGGCTGAGGGGAAAACATATGTATTAGAAGAAGTCCCATGGGGAATGAACAAACAAACAAACAAAAAGTAACTGTTAAAGCAGTCTAAACGCAATGATATAAGCAGGCAAAATGAAATATATTTTGATACCAGCAAGGGGGGACTAAAAAGCAGGAGAAGGGTTTACACGGACTCATTTTTTTAAGCCAGTTTGTCATAAATCAAGAGCATGAAATTAATTATGACTTTAAAATAGCTAAAGTATTGAACTGATTTTCTTAATCTGTCTTTAATAAGAGAAATGGAACCAAGCAACCATTTCAATTAGGTGGTAATGTAAAGTTTGCAAAAATGTCCACAGCTGGTAATAAAAACCTGGAGACTGTATAAATATGCAGCTCAACAGGTCTTCATGAGATTCATCCTTGAAATGATACCTGCAAATAATCCACACTATGCAGGAAAAGGGGTAGGCAGAGTGGGAAGGGGGCCAAAAGAGGGGGGGAACAGGAGGGCAGGCAGCCAGCGATTTAACCCCTATAAGAGTGCCATGCAGCCCGCTGGAGGAGACAGGTACTATGTAGGAGATACAGGAGAGGTCCTCATTACAGTGCGAGGAAGCAGACACTAACATGTATTACCACGCCAGGAAATACTCAGCAGGGTAAAGCGGCTAGGAACATGGGTAAGGAGTTGTAGGTGGCAGTCAACAGTATTACGTTTTTCTGCGAGTCTCTAACGTGTTCAAAACCATTTGCCAGATCACTAAAAAGGCATTTTTGGAAAGACCTACCTTTGTTTTGAAGAGTATATGTTATATTTTGTTCACTCCAGGAAATACTTACTAGCTTCATGTTACTAGCTTCATATTACATGCTTCAATTGTACTGGGTGGGGGTGAGCATAGAGAAGGAAAAAATATATTATATCCAGTCTCTGCCCTGTGAAAATTAAGAACTCATGGAGGCACCAAAACCCAATGAGGAAATCATGCAAGATAGCATAAGCCAGCATGTGAGGTGCAGGCCCTAAGAGGCAGGCCAGAGAACAAACTTTCAACATTGTGGAAGACATCGAGAAGGTGGCACTTGAAATGGGCCTTAAGGATGGGAAGGATCCAGGCAAAGAAGAGTGTGAGCTCTCCTTGCAGAGGTTAGAATAGTGGGTAGTGTGTGCTGGCTGAACAGTAAATCAGCTGACACAGAATAGAGAGTTCCTGTGAGGAAGTGCGAGGGGGAAATTGGATAGCAGGCCAAGTTGCAAAAGGTTAGAGCAGCAATTTTTAACCAGTGTGCTGCAAGAATTTTTAAAACATGCAATACCTGACTCTTTAGTCAGGGGCACTGATCTCTTTTCCCTTAGATTGTCAAATAAAACAATGACAGCTGCCAACACAATGAGAGCCGTCTGGTGTGAATGAATCAAAATTATACCTATATATTTTTGTCAGATTGGCAAAAATTATAATACATTTTGGGGGTGCTGCAGAATTTTAGTAATTAGTTCATATGTGCCATGAGATGAAAATGGTTGAAAATCACTGGGTTAGAGTACTATGGGGAAAAAATTAACACGATTTGTCAGAAAGGAATTATTTTGTTCTCGAGAAGAGAATGACATGAGAAGCATGGAATTTAGAAAGACATTCAGCTCTGAAGAACACAGAAAGAAATACAGCATGAGCAATATAATATGCTTTCAATATAAATATTATTCTTCCTGCCACCACCCTGATCTAGTCACTCCAACCCTCAGCAAAATACTTGAACTGGCCTCTAAACTGGGTTCTTGGCTGATCTCCTTGACTTACTTTGGTCAATTTCAACATGGCAGCCCAGGTGATCTTGTTAAATAAAGTATAAGCATGTTATATCCTCTGTTGAGACCCTCCAAGAGCTCCTATTTCATGCAAGAGGCAGCCCAAGCCCTTATGATGTCCCAGAAAGTAGCACCTGACCCAGTGCCCACCTCCCATTCCTTCTCAAACCTCACGTCCTACTCCTTTCTCCCTCCCTCACATGTTGCTGTTCCTCTAGTGCGGTGCTCACAGTCCTGCCACAGGACCTACGTACTTCCTCCTCAGGCCCTCCTGGTTCTTTCCCAAGATGCATGGCCCTCCACTCTGTCATACTTTTACTTAACTATCAGCTCCTCAGTGAGGCCTTCCCTGGCCACCCCTTCCAAATTGTAAAAGCCCTATGACCCCAACACTTGCTAACTCCCTTCCCTGCTTTTTACTCATGCTTTTCCCTAAAATATTGGTTTTGAAAATTAAATTGTTGATTGCCTTTCTCCCCACTAGCCTCATGAGGCAAAGATTTTTGTTGGATTTGTTAAATGCCATATATTCAGCACTTAGAGCAGAACTTGGCAGACAGTCATATGTATTGGATGGATGGATGGATAGATAAATGGATTGATGGATGTGTGAATATTGCAGAAAACTGAAAAAGCTCTGGCTCATGTGGCTCAGTGGACTGAGTGTAAGCTTGCAAAACAAAGTGTCGCTGGTTCGATTCTCAGTCAGGGCACAAGCCTGGGTTGTGGGCTGGGTCCCCAGTAGGGGGCATGCAAGAGGCAACCACACATGGAATTTTCTCTCTCCCTCCCTTCCCCTCTGTCTGGAAATAAATAAAATCGTTAAAAAAAAGGAAAAATAGAAAGCTGAATAAGTTTGAGTGTGTAAAGTAGATGGGTGCTGTAAGAATGGAGAAAAGGAGGATAACTAAGGAGAGATTGCATAAAAATGCCAGAGCCTTTAAATTACTGAAGGAATAATTAAGGAAATGCATGTCCTTTCCGCAGAAGCCCTGCTATTACTCCATGTGTCTAAAACATGGGCTGATACGATCAGAGGTTTATGAATGGGAATCATCCTTAAAGCATGATAAACATCCGACTCGATCTATGAAGTGACGTTCTACATGAATAAATGTCAAGTTTTTCTTTCCAGGATATTCCCACTGAGGTTTTGAAACATGTACTTTTTCACATCTATCTTCAGTTCTTCTTGATATTAATGCAAACAAAATCCATTTTACTACAGGCCAAAATTTTAAAATCAATTATTAGTAAGTTCTATTCACTTGCAGGGCTCATTTTTAAAACAGCATTTTGAGGTTTCTGATGAAAAATATTTAATCCATTGTTTCACAATGAGAGCTCCCAAGAACCTCACCTCTGTGGACACTGAAAATAAGGAAAAAGATATAAGTGATATGAAGGAAAGGAATATAAATGTAAGTGAAAAATGAGGATAAAAACAGGAAAGGGGTGGAGTTAAGTTGTTTTTCTAAAGTGCTGCTATAAATAAATACTTGTGGGACTAGAGGTGAGGTTTGGTCAACACAAGAACAAGCAGACGGGGTGGAGGTGGGGTCAGTACGGGCTTGCTCATGCTCTGAGATGGACAGGAGAGAGGCAGAGGGAGGCTTTGCAGAAAGTGCTGACCATCTCCTCGGTATCCATCTGGCAGTTTGAGGTCCAGATGGCCTCAGGACACAGAAGCTCTGACCTGAGCAATGAAGAGAGGTGGAGGGACTGGTATGATTGAGTGTTTTACATGTGTAAGGCAGTGCGTACACGGGGGTGTGCAAGAAATGTTACATCTCTTTATTTTCTTCTGGTCAACTTCTAGTCATGCTTCCATCCCAACAGGTGAGTTGGAAACTGGAAGCTATGCTTCTACATTCCTCTGTTACTTTTCTATTTCAAGGTTGTTTCAAAGTCCTGCGGTTGTCTCCAGTGCCAAGGTGGTGGCGGTGCTGACTGAGAATTTGCTCAGACACCTGCTGTGTCAGCACACGTTCCCCAGGCCCATTGCTATGCTGCTCCTGAGCCAGGCCAGGGGCACAGACAGTCTCGCCCCCCATATTTATGAGTAACCATTCCCTTGAGTATCTGCCACATACCTACGGAAATGCCAGAAACAATAAGTGTGTCTGTATGTGTATTTCTCATGGGACCCACCATCCTAGAGATTCTTTTTTAGTTTGAGAGAAAGTGCCTTCTCTTCAAACTCTATTCCCAGAATAGTGATTTTAGGCTTCTAGGGGAAAATCCAGAGAAGAATGGAATTAAACTCCCCTGAGATGAGGAAACACGAGAGGCCCCTGCTCTCAAATGGGTAAAGACTAAGGGGAAAAATACAGAAAGAAAACATAAGTCAATAACTTAAATATTATCCTGACATTTATATGAATTCTCTGCCTATAAATAGATGAATACTAGCTAATCTGAATAAAAGTAACCAGGTTCCTTCCTGGCTTTGGCAGCAGAAATGCATGGTCCACATCCCCTGTCCAGGGAGAAGTTTTTGCTCTGGCTCTAAGGCTGGAGTTGCCCCTGCAGCAGGGGCCTCCTCACTGGAGAACATGCCATCCCAGGGCTGTGCACATCCAGTGACTGAGGGAGGCAGGGGTAAGGGAAGTTGGCCATTTCAGCCAAATGTGGGACAACGCTGAGGGGCTATATGTGCTCCTGACCTCCCAGTGGGGTGGACTGAGACTCCGAGGACCTGCATTATGGTCCTTCCTCTCTGCCCAATGTTGCTTCTGCCCTCTTTCCACAGGGGTTCATCTCTAAAGAAGTGCCCTGCACACCCAAATCATCTCAGCATCTGCTTCCAGAGAACCCGACCTACAACCATTCACCTAGGACTGGTCCTAGAAAGCAGTCAATGAAGCAGGATTTTGGAGTCCAATCACTAGCCACCTGGCAGGCACTGAGGACCCAGTTGGTACAGATGGAACACGGCGTCCCCTGGCCCAAGGTAACAATGTGTTGGGTGGTGAAAGGGAATGATACATCCATGGAAAGGAATGCAGGTGAGATTTATCAGGTGTTGAGAAATACAGGAGAAACATTCACTACAAGGACAGGGGGATTGGATGAATATTGCCAAGAGCCACTGATATGCTAAAGATAGTGAGAAGCTGCAGGTTACTAATGGGCAACTGAAAGCCAAGTAGGAAAGCCAGAAAACTGTGGTAGTTTACAAAGAGGCTCTCAGGTTTTGCAGCTGAGGTTTAAGTGCAGGACTAAACCGAGTGGAGAGCTCCAGAGAGGGATTACATTTTCAATCAAGCAGACCTGTAATCCCAGTCTGGTGGGGGAAGATGGGACCCTGACACTTGGGATAGAAACATCTCGGAAGGTGCCCTTGAAAGCTTTGAATCCCCAGAATCCTAAGGTGACCAGCTGTCCTAGTTTCTGCTGACTGAGGGGTTTTGTCCAAACTAGACAGTTCTGGACAAATCAGGGGCTATTGTTTGCCCTATAACTCTTGAATTTTCTTGGAGATAGCACTTTCCTTTTGCTTGGAATCAATGCAGTTTTCCCACTTTGAGACAGCATGTGCCCCACTCAAGATCTATCTGCACTTCTCCTTCCAGCTTCTAGGCCCAGAAGTAGGATTAAGTCACAGCACGATCACTGCAGGACGTGTTGGGCCTGATAAGAGAGAAAAGGGACCCACTCCAAGGGAGCAGCAGGGCCCAGCCCACACACACAGGCAGATGCCAGGGCAGTATCAGGGTGACCGGATTCTGAGGCTGCTTGACCAAGAGAAGCTGGAACATATCATTGGAAATGGGAGAGTTTATTGACTGGGGCACACTCTCCAGAGATATGCCTTGGCAAGACCCTCCAGAGATGGCGTCACCTTGTTACTAGGATGATTCCTAGAAACATGGAAAAAGCAATGCCCATACTCAGCAGAGTTGGAATGCCAGAATTGCCTTGGCGAACTGAGGAAGAAAGAATCAAAAGGCTCAGGGACATGGATAGGCTGGAGTGGACAAATTATCAATTGTGTAAGGCCTGCAAAGCAACCAAAGGATTATGTTGCATGGGAAGCACAGAGGACAAGCCAGGAGCCAAGGCCAACAGGAAGAGGCTGGTAAGATGGACTCCACCATCACTAGCATGTTGAGTAGGGCTGAAGGCACAACATAAGGCGATAAGCTAGGACCCCAAATGATAGGACTCCAACATAGTAGAAGTATGAAATGCCTGAAGCAAGCCAGGTGGGCACAAGTTTCCTAATGAACAGCAAGAGGAGAGCAGCAGAGAGCTATGTAGAAGATTACAGTGGTCCCCAAACCAGCAGCCTACTGAACCAGAAACTCGGGGAGTAGGACCCAGAGACCTGTGGTTCAACAAATTCTCCACGTGATTCTAATGCAAGTTAAAGTTTGAGAACTGCTGAGTTAACAGCAACACAGACATGACAGAACTGATTTTGGAAAACAGGACTGTATGTTAGGAAACCCAGGAAGTCAGCATGAATCTCAGCAGGGGACATTTCTGCTAGAATGTCCTTTCCATTTGAGAAAAGGCTTTGCTTCCTCTTCAGCCAACAAAAGAACAAAAAAACAAAAGAGTTAGAAAGAAGTTGCAGATTCTTTAGGTCACTTTGCCTTACACACTTCTATTTAGGAAATCTCAAACTGGGAAATTAGCAATTGTGAGTTCTGAATGAATAGCTCCACCCCTTACATCACTGAGCAAGGTAGCATGGTGACTACTTCTGCCCCACAAAGCTGCTTCTTTCTTTGCTTTGATTTGCTCTGACAAATAGAGGTCAGAAGCACTAATCCCACACTGTAGCTTTAGGCTTTATTATCAGCAGGAAGAAGTTTAGAAAAAGTGGGGGAAGCCCCAGGAGATAGTGGACAAGAGGCTAAGTTATTTTTAATGCAGTTCATGAACTGATACCAATTTGGAATCATATTAGGCTTATTTTGTGGATGAGCCGCTACCTAATTTCTCTAGAACCTTCTTGCAGCAATTTCGGGGGCTATGGAAGAAAATTTTTTCTTTCTCTAGCAGGTGTGTCCAACCCACAGCCCACAGACTGCATGCATCCCATCCCAGGATGGATATGAATGCGGCCCAACACAGTATCATAAATTTACTTAAAACCTCTTTTATTTTTTTTGCTCATCAGTTTTTGTTAGTGTCTGTGTATTTAATGTGTGGCCCAAGACAACTCTTCTTTCAACGTGGTCCAGAGATGCCAAAGGTAGGACACCCCTGGCCCTATGCTATGAATTACTGGCACAGAGAGCAAAGCGAGGAGGGGCCAGGTCTTGGAACAAACAGCTTCTGTGGTGCTTTTTGGTAAAAGCATAAATCTAAAATTGAGGCTTTTCCCCAAAATCCCTTGGGAGAAGAAACTCACAGGGATAAGCTTACAGGAATTCACAACTGCATATCCAACCACAGAGACACAGCTTCTCCAGTTTTTGACTCCCGCCTTCGAACCTTGCACAACACATTTGTGTGTGTGGAATATGTCTGCCCTTCTGTTTACCTGGCCATTTCTTATCCATTCAACACTCAGCTACAATATATTTTCAGGAAGTCTTCTTGATGAATCAAAATATGGCCCCCTTTGTTTCTTTGACTTTTTATGAATTTGACTAAGTCACGATCAAAGATATCTCTTTAATGAGACTTTATTCCAATACGTTTTTGACATTCTGGGAAGTGTGCATGTGGAAATGTAGCTACGATTCCAAAGCAATGATGGCTGAGAAAGAGCCACAGGCTATTTGAAAGTCTAATAATACACTGGGAAGGGGCATACATTCTCCTTCCTACTGATTGGCTGGAGTAGAGGAGAAGACCAAAGACAGCCATGAGGATGAAAGCATCCTACGTGCACAGAGATGGTTTACTGGCTCCGCTTGCAGTGCCGATCATGCAGGCCCCTTTCCGACTTCAGGTTCAGTGGTGTCATGTTGTGAGTGTCAAGTCAGCCACGGTGGGGATATTTGTATCACAGAATTTCGCAAACACTGCACACCAGGTTTTTGTCTCACCCAGCAAGCAGATTTCTCAGCACCCTGCTGTGTGCATTCCCTTCTGATATTCCTATCTATCTCGAACGGGCTCGTCCTCTCCTCTGCTTTTTAGAACACAGTGTGTTTATAATACCATTTTAATGAATCTGCCTACTAATTGTATCCTCTAAGCCAGAGGCTGGCTAACTGAGGGTCAAATCTAGCATTAGCCTATGTCTCTATATGGCCCATGAGCTAAGAATGGTTTTATCTTCTAAAAGGGTTAAACAAACAAGCATCACTAGCCATTAGGGAAATTCAAATAAAAAACACAATGAGATAGCACTTCACTCTTAAGTAGAATAGCTATAATCACCAGACACAAAGGACCACAGAGTCTATGATTCCATTTACATGAAATGTACAGGTAGGTAAATCCACAGAGACAGAAAGGAAACTGGTGGTTGCCAGGGGCTGGGGGTGTGGAGCTGTGAGCATCTGGTGACAGAGGATTTCATTTTGGGGTGATGAAGTGGTGCAGTTCATTGATTGTGGTGTGGTTCCACAACTCCTTGAATATACTAAAAACCACTTATTTTTATACTCTAAAAGGATGAATTTTACAGTATCTCAATAAAGTGGTTTATTTTATTAAAGTGGTTCCCAGACTTTGGGATTTTATAGACCAGTAAATTATTCACCCCTTAAAAAAAAAATTCAGGGATCTATTACAGACGCCAAGTTTTTTCGTTCTTTTCTCTTTTGTTGGTAAATAAACACACAAAAAGTTATCACCTAGCACCAAAATCATTTCATAAAAGAAAGGACATTTTAACATCCAAAGATTAATAAAAAATTAAGACAAGTAATTTTTATTACTTTTGCTACTATTTTAAAAATATTTTTTCAAAAGGGCTCCTGTATTTTTTCTATTTTGCATTTCTCAATTTTTCTACACTAACATTTATTATTTCATTATAAAGTTATTTGCTATTAAAAAAACAAAAAAAAAACTCCTCTATAAAAACTTACCATTTCTATAAAAGATATTCTTTAAATCTTTAATTTGGACTCCTGTATTTAGATATTAAATTATATATGTATTTTAATCACAGTTGATTTATTGATAATAATGTACATCAAAAACTTTAGTTGTTAAAAACTTTATTGAAAACATGCCAAGAACTATACAGTTCAAAACTGCAAAAATAAAAGACAATTTCTGGAAACTTAAAAATAAAGAATATCTAAAACAACATTAACATCTACTATTTTTAACACAATCTCAAAATGAAAGGTAATCTTTGTACTTCTATATTCCCTACATTTGAGCTGGAATCCTCCTCCTTACCCACTACACTATTATGCAACCTTTTCAGTTGTAACAATTAAAATACAACTGGGTATCTTCTGACAAGCAATAATATGTACTACTGATTACCTCCTTTACATCAAAATAAAAATCATTCAAGTGACTAGAAACTAATTTTCACTAAAATAAGAACATATTAGTAAAACATTTCTTTTGAAAACAAGTAGACTAGTATTCTGAATTGAGTTATACTAGAATGCATTTCTACTTGAAGACTCTCCGGATTATTCACTATATTTTTATACAGTACAGGACATTTGCAAAATGGTTTTCACCATCTATTAGGCACGACTCACAACACCCAGGTGCTGTAAAATCACAGAATTAACTTTTGTTTGTACAGGGAGAACCAAGGCATATGAGGCCACAGTGAGACCTCATTAGATTGTGACTTCTCGTGTCCAGAGACAGAAGCCTCTTCACAGAAGACATTAATTTGTTTAATGATGGAAATAAAAGTATAGATTTGTTGTGGGAGAATTAGTTTGGTTCCATAGGTAAAAAGTTCAGAACTTACATAAATAAGGTAGAGAGCACAATCTCAGTGTGAAGGGGTTAATCGCAAGAAAGAGCTGGAGTAGAGATTCTATTCAGAGATCACTTTTCAGAAATAAAAATAGCAATACATGAATAGAAAAAATATAATAGCTATAGAGTTTCTCATCTCTAAGCCAAGGGGTTTTTATAAAGTCACTTTAAAAGTAGAATCTCTCTTGAAGACAATTGTTAAACATCTTATTTTTCCCTCCATAAAACCCGTATGAGGTAGACAGCACTAACTTACAGGGGTGAAACTGAGAAGCAAGGAGAAGGTTGAGACCACATGGAGAGTGAATAGGCTGGAGCAGATGTTATGTCTTAAAGCACTGGCTTAGAAACAGAAACAGAAGGTAGAGGATAAACAGGAACTTTTCTGGGTGGACGAGTGGAATGATCCAGGGATCCAGTAGCAACACCAGTTACTTAACATTTTTTACAAAGGACTTGGAATTTCAAGTACACAATGAAACCTAAGATGACAAATGTGCTTCTGGGAATTGACATGCTCAGCTGATGGGAATACACACACTAATTTCTCGTAAGACCAGGCGAAAAAGCAGAGGCACAAATGAGCCACAATATGGGCAAGTGCAAACTAATGCATTTAGGATGAAATACTGTTAGGGCAAAATACTGTTGTAGTTAAAATATGGTGGACACTGAGTCATCAACATGACTACAAGAGGAATTTAATTTAGTTGTGTTAGGGTGGATTAAAAAAAATACTGGTTGCTATCAGGAAGAGTATTGAAAACCAAAACAAGGGCACTTGGAAAATCATATGCGACCCTGGATTCACAGATCTACTGTGAGCTATTAAGGACAGTGTGAATGTTTGAAGTGCATCCCTGACCTCTGGAGGGGACACATAAAACATTTCCTCATGGCTGACAGGCATATTTTGTAGCAGGAGAGACCACAGTTCTAAAGTAGTGTAGCAAATCCGATGTTCTGGGTTTCCAGGGAGGCTTTCCCTCACCATCTCCTCTAATCTACTTTCACAGTTAAATCCCAGGCCAGGATAATAAATACACCCAATTTGGGCCACAGGGGAACTGACTGTAAACACTTCAACCTTAGTGTTTATAAAAATCCCAGAGGGCCTCTCCTGGTCTTCTACCTCTGGACGGAAAGACTGAAATACCTCTGAAGGCTGCTTTTTGTTTATGGAAAATTGTTTGGGTTAGCACTATAACCTAATAATACTTTAAAGTCCAAGAGTAGATCTCCTTGGGTCCAACTGACAAGACTCCTGGGTAAATCCTTTACAAGTGGCAACTGTAGACAGCAGAGCTGCAGAGTCGGAGCCCGTGGAGGACAGGGCCCTCCCATTTTCAGTTCACGGAAATGTTACCATTTTCCCTAAATGTTCACCAACATCGCTTCCCATGAAACTCAGGCATTTATTCTCCACCTCACAGCTAGGAGGGAAGCATACAGACTATAACTAGTAGGTTTTGGTGCAGAGATATATAATTTGTTACACATCATGGCCTTAGCTCCCCAAAACTGATTAGAATATTCTGGGGAATGAACCAATGGAACGAATTTTCCCCAACCAGTGGAATCAAGAATCCTTTTAATTGTCATGGGTGGTTTCCCCTCTCCCTGTTATACAGGATGAAATTCCACATCACGGTCTTGGTAATGCATGATAAGAGATGTTTAGTTTCATCTGAATTTTTGACAGTTTCTCTACATACTGTGGCTTGAGTAGAGAATATGCTAGTATGGGAAACAGAGTAGAAATATACCTAATATTTTCAATATTTTCACTATCGAGTTAAAAAAGGCCTCCCTTTTCCTATCTCTAACCATTTCTTAAAGACAGTGTTAAAACAAGTATCGTAAAATGGGCTTGAAATAATGGGATGTTGGTGTATGTAAGGTTTCTGTTGTACATGCACCATGTACAAAAGTGAACTGAAAATTATTTCTTCAGCAGCAAATGTTTAGCCCTCTTTCCCTCTGTCCCATTCCCCACCCCCGTAAGAAGGAGAAAGCCTTCACTAAAGAGAAATGCCAGTGAGGTTCTCTACCCGGCAGGTGGCCGACTTCAGAGCAGTGAATACATGTACCTCCCCTTGGTGTGAGGAATCCTTAGCAAATTGTTACATTTCATGCATTTTAATTATTTTGGCATACGTTAATTAATCTTAATAAGGAGTGGTTAGTTACCATTTGAAATATCCTGGTTGGAAACACACCCTCCAAAGGTTATTTAGCATTTGAAACACTTCAGTCATATCAGGAGAACTTCTGTAGTGCAACACCAGTGACTTTGTTAACAAGGGACAGTTTTCAATGGCCAAATTAATGGTGATCAAGGCATGTGTACTGCCCCAATACTGGGGCAGTCCAGCCCTTCCTTCAACAAATGTGAGAGTCTATCAAGCCCACTAGCCCTGGGATCCAACAGAATTGGGTGCCTGACACCAAAACCATATTATTGGATTCATTTCTTTAAATAACCCTCTCACTGAAGATATTATTAGATTCCTTAGTGGAACAGAGTTGGGACTTTTTCAGGCATACAACCCAGGTTAACTGTTACAGCATGTCTCTTTTAGTGCTTGCTTACTTTTAAATGTGGATGAGGCGAACATTGGTCTAAAACCTGAATTCAGTGTAAAGTACCACCTGGTAAGGTTTGGGGGAGAAGATCAACAGCCCTCACCCCCCTCTACCTACTGAATACCCTCAAAAGCAACATGATAACTGCAAGTGACCAAACTGGCTAGGTCTTGTTTACAATAATTTTTTCTCTAAAGGAGGAAACACAGATACCTATACAGGAGCAATGAGATTAATCCAGTCATGGTCTATAGTGGAATAGGCTCGGAGAAGCAGTTTTTAGTTACAGAAAACTGGAAGTCCCCGTTCTCTCCTAAGACCTGTAAACAGCCCAAGGATGAAAGACCTTTGTCAATTAAGCACAGGAAGAAGAGAAACACAGAACTGTGACGTTTCTGCTATGCATCCTTCCTATTCTGGCTTTCTACCAAAGCCCACTTTCTTTCTAGCTGTCCACTACAGGACTGCCACCACCTCTGGGAGTTCAACAATAGTGAAGCAAACTAAACAGAGCAATCAACTAAGTTCAGGATGAGTTGTTAAAGTTTGTGCCACTAAAACGGAACCAACTGAAATGGAGTGGTTTTAATTATTTGGCTGGCTATTTCTGCAGCTATGGTTAATCTAATGGGTGTGAGACTCAATAAGCATTTTGAGAAGTTCAAAACTGCTTAAAATGAATATATGCTGTTGCTTTCATCTTAATAAACATTTCTTATGATTTGTCCATGTTCCCTCTTAAACTCTTCTTAAAAAATCGAGAACACCTCTACCCTAACATCATTCCCCAAAAGCAGATTTGAAACACTGACGTTAAGCATGATTGTGAGCGTGCAGCATAGCAGTCACCATGAGCCTTTCTGTCCCCACAGGGCTGCTGGAAAGGGAACAGGAGTTTGGTTCTAGTCAGGGACATGGTTCACATAAGGTGCTTGGCCTAGCACCCAGTCCATGCTGCGCACTCAGTAACAGTGGCTGTTGTTAGTAGTAACATGTAAAACAAGAGCAACTACTGGTCACAGCAACATGCGTTTTCAATTCTACAGAAAGGCTAAAACCCAGGTATCAAGTTTTTCATATGACAGATGACTGTTACAGTAAAAGGAATGTCTTCCACTTGCACTTGGCTATATTGAAATTAGGTCTAACTGAAATTTTTATTTGGTATTTCTCCCTGGGGACGCTAGGGTATTTAAAATGCTGCCAAAGGTGATGCCAACTCTGGTCTGACATGCAACAACAGAATCATAGGCATTTTCATTTGAAGAGACTTACAAATATTCCATCCATGGCTGTCTTATTTGACTCTCATCATAGTTGCTGTTGATGGAAAGTGTGGTAAGCTCCACTTTATGGATTGGGGCAACTGATGCCCTGGAGAGTTTAAGCGTTGTCTAAGTTTCCATGGCTCAAAGGCATGAAGCCTGGAGTAGACAGAACCTGCTCTTTCGATTCTTGGTGTAATGGTCTGTCTTCTATTCCCCCAGGGGATAAAAGGTTTTAAGGGAGACTATTGTATATTAAGAATAGCACTTGGAGACCAGCACAGTGCAGGGAAAGACAGAATAACGAAAAACAAAATAGTATATTTTAGACTACTGTGGCAAAGGACTTAGGAAATCATTCTCAAAGATAGATAAAGAAACTGTTATCCCTATGAGTAAACAGAGCCATAAAAAATTAATGAGGGCACCAATTAATTTAGTTTCCAGCACATTTGTTTAGCATCTACTGTGGGCACATGACAAGGAAGCCTACACAAATAAGTTTATATCACATGTCCCAAAGAGCATGGACTTCTTCAAATTTAGAACACATAAGGTCACAGACTGGGGAACCCTCATTGAAGAGAGAAAAAAATCACCATTAAAGAATTAATCTAAATTCTTATCCCATTATGTCAGTCCAATCCTAAGTGGCACAGCCGTTTTATCCTAGTGTGGTCTGCAAAGAACTGGTTATTATGTGCTACTGAAGCAACAAGGCATACTCCTGGAGCCTGGGTGGCCTCCGGAACAGGCGCGGGTGAAGAGGGAGCACACACTGCCCCTTGAAATGCAGGGCCACAGCTGTAAGTGGATAATCACTCTGGGACTTCTTTCTGCTTTAGTGTGTTTTAGTAGACCTGAAGAGCATCCAGCACCAGCTGTGGCTTACATCCCTAAGCCTCACGCACGGATCTTTGCGAGTCTAACTTCCAAATTTAAATAGCCATTGTCTAGTCTAGGCTCCAAATTTAGAGAGTGACAAGCTAATTTTGGAGGGTATATTTTGGTTGAGGGGGCTGGTTGATCAAACTTTTTTAAACCTCCTTCTAATTCCACTCAGCATTTAAAAAGAACAGATGCAGACGGGATGCACCAGGATGAGCAAGATAGCTTGTAAGGGGCCAACGGCTATAAAATCTACCTGCTCGTTAAAGAAATATCATACCGGAAAGACAGGCAAAAACGATATTGAACTACCTGGCTGTGAGGGAGGTACCTACATCCTGAAATTTCTTTTCCATAACCACACTGAGATTATAAAAAATGCAATAGTGGGTTCTTCTTGGTAAGGAAGGTGCTGTACACAGGTCCAAGGGGTCCTGAAACCCAGTGCTCCCAAATCTTCTTCCCTAGTGCAAATGAAGACATTTCTGTTCCCCACTGGGGCGCAGGTGCACTGTTATGACACTAATTCAACAACCTGCTTCCCAGCAGGACCCAAGAAACCACCCGCTGTGTGTGAGACATTACTACAGCTTTGTAAAGGAGGTGATGTTCCATAGTATTTCCTCTTCTGAAACATTCAGTGCTTTACAAAACACTTCCCTGAGAAGGAGAGCTCTGACCAGAGTCATTTTTCTGTTGGAAAACAACTGCAAGGATTCCTACATCCTCAGTTACACTAACTCACTGATGGGATTCCACATACCAAAGTCAAATACTTTCTTTCTGTGTCAGCTTGCTGCAAAGGGCAGTAAATTCTAGCTCTGAGGTAGCACTTTGAGACAGCAATGAGGGTCCTTGGAATTTACCCTTTGATACCATATATCTTTTTCTAAGTATATTTTATTGATTATGCTATCCAGTTGTCCCAAATCTTTTCTTCTCTTTATCCTCCCTCTGCCCTGCACCCTTCCAACCTCTAGCAGCACCCTCCACCTTAGTTCACGTCCATGGGTTGTATATATAAGTTCTTTGGCTTCTCTATTTCCTATACTGTTCTTAACCTCACCCTGTCTATTTTATGCCTAACAGTTATGCTCCGTATTTCCTATTCCTTTCCCCCCTTCTCCCCCTCCCATCCCCACTGATAACCCTTCATGTGATCTCCATTTGGGTAATTCTGTTCCTGTTCTCGTTGTTTGCTTAGTTTTTGTTTTTTTTTAGGTTCAGTTGTTGATAGTTAGGAGTTTGTTGTCATTTTACTGTTCATAGTTTTTGATTTTCTATTTCTTAGATAAGTCCCTTTAACATTTCATATAATAAGGGCTTGGTGATGATGAACTCCTTTAACTTTACCTTCTCTGATCCCATATAACTTTTAAATTGTGAATTTCCTAGTTAAAGCACTGAGTTAGAACTTAAGCATCTTTCTCCCAGAGTCACTGGTCACCCAGGTCATGGGGGGAGTGTATTACTATTGCAGAAGGACTGGATGCTTTCTCTGACAAAGCACGGCAACACACAGGCAAGAGCTAGAGCCAGCACAGCCCGAATCATAAGGTGTCTTTGGTATCTCATTAGAAATCTATGTTGCTATTCTCCTGCCCCCTTGAAGCTTAGGTTGGAAATGTGTACTATTTTACAGTGCTTATGTCACTCTTTCCTAATATATAAGAAATCTATAGGTTTTTTTTTTTTTTAAATCTGTGGCATACTTCTAATCTTCCAGAACACACAGTGAAACGATGCTTTCCTTCAGATGTGAGGGAGGTGATCACATTTGTACCTGTGTTTCCTCCTCTGCTCACCCCACTTTAATTACTGCCTTGACTCTCAGTGAGGAACAGTTGGCAAAGTGAGAAAACTCAAGACAGACACTAGAGTTGGCACTAGAGCTGTGCAGGATACACTGGTATGTTAGTCACTACTGGCTTTTTTAGCATCTTTAAAAAAAAATCCTCACCTTAGGATATGTTTTTATTGACCTTAGAGAGAAAGGAAGGAAGGGAGGAAGAGAAGCATTGATTTGAGACAGAAATATCAAGTAGTGGCCTCCTGTACATGCCTTGATCGGCGACCAAACCCATAACCTAGGTGTATGCCCAGCCTGGGGACTGAATCTGCAAATTTCTGGTGCATGGGATGATGCTCTAATCAACTAAGCCACCTGGCCAGGGTTTTTTGTTTATTTTTTTAATATTATTTATTTATTTTTAGAGCGGGGGAAGGGAGGAAGAATGAGAGAAACATGGATGTGTAGAAGAAATGTCGATTGATTGCCTCTTGTACATGGGGACCAGGTCCACAACCAAGGCACATGCTCTGACCGGGAATCAAAATCACGACCTTTTCTTTGCGGGGACGATACTCAACCAACTGAGCCACACTGGTCAGGGCTGGCCAGGGCCTTTTTTTTTTAAAGTCATATCTTTATTCTTGTAGTTGACCATATAAAGTAGGGGAGGGAGATCAAGGGAGACATGTGGGTTTGGCACACATGCCACATTGAAGTGGCTTTTTTCTTTAAGTTTTCAAATATTTCATGCCTTTTAAAAACAGGAGTTATTTCACAGTGATTTTCCAGTAGGCTTGTCCGAGGTAGCTGAAACATGGACAGTAAGTAGTAAGAAGAATGCAGAGGGTGGCTAAGGCCTGTGTGGATAGGATCCGTTTTAAACAAATTTCAGTAGTGAAAGCTGAGCCTGTCGTACACAAAACCACAGAAGAGGGAAAAGGCTCAAAGCTGTCTGCTGTTTCCAGGGAGTTTAGAATTTAGCAGGTGGGAAACAAGCTAATCTGGCTAGTAAAGAACAGACCTGTGGGAACCATGACAGAGTGAGAGGAGGACCACGGGTAGCACTCCCCTGATCAAGACTGGGTAGATATGCAGACCAGGAAAGAGATGCGTATCCTTCAGGGCCTTAGTGATCAAGAAGGAACATATATTATAATATCACAAGAGGCTAAAAGCAATCAAAAGATTTGAAGGTTTAAACTGACTTTTCTTGATTTTTTGTGTAGAAAACAAATTTTGCCTGTTTCCTCAAGCCTCTTATTTGTACACAAGTATTGTGATTATATTAAGCATGTCAGGGAAAGCCAAATCCCAACTAAATAGGTAGTGAGACGGATTTCAAACTCCTTTTGCTGCCTGTATGACTTACAGATGAACAGAGGGCCTGTCTGAGACTCAGCGAGGTGCGTACTCCCAGCTGGGGCTTTCTCTATGGAGAGTTGCTGCTGGCATCACCGCCAGATGGTCTGCTTTTCAATGAACATGCCATCGTAGGCCGAACGTTAGTAGTTAAACACTATTGTCACAGAAATACACAAAGCTGTAGTCAAGTTCACAAACATAGCTGGCGGTGAAGAAACACTTACTGGAGGAATGAAATTTGCTATCGGCTCCATGTCATTCATCACGACTTCTGATACACTTGCAGGGGGATCGTTTTGTATGAGAGAGAACAACATAGTGACTATCAAACCTTGGTTTCTCTCTCCAGTCTAGGGTTCACGTTTGTCAGAGTGCCCGCCAGAAGTAGGGTAATCACACGTAATGCTCTCGAGGGTTGATGTAGACTCTCTCGGGATCGTCGTTTTGATGTTGGCCAGGGCTCCGGTCTTGGTAGCACATCTGATTACAAAGAGGGTACATCTGCTGAATTCCATCTTCCCCAACTGGATTCTCATCTTCATAATCAAATCTCCTGCTATTTAGTCCATTCTAAAAATTCAAACATTGCTTACATTAGCCAAACAGCTGTTTGCATTTTTTCTAGCACTTTGGTAGAAAGAAGCAAGAATAGAATTCATTATAGACTGTCTCCCTGATGCCCCATCCCAGAACAAACTACTAAATGGCAAAGTGAAGTCCAACAAGTTAGCATTTGCTGGTCATGTGTTGCTTTCAATACTTGAATAAGACTGGTGGCAGCTCCAAAATAGAAAATTATACACAGTTTCAGGTTTTCAAATTTGGAATTAGTATCAAGTAAGGTAAACTGGAGAAAAACAAGGCTGTGAACTTCAGGTGTCCCACTGACACAACTGAGAATAAGAAACACTACCAAAAATATTCTTTTGACCATTCACCCTTACTTTCACAGCTGACACCCCCTGCTGTTCTCTGGTGTCTGGTTCTGATCCTGTTACTTGGTTGTTAGTTTTATAAAACTTGACTACTTCTAAGAGGAATAAACAAGCTCAAGGACTTTATAAAATGATATTGCAGCTGCTTAGATATCAGAGAGGTGAATAAAATAAAATTTCATAGAAATCAAATATTTTAGTAAGCACGATGGCTACCAGCTCCCCAGGGGCTGACGCCAACAAAAAGACCACATTACTCACAGAGTGCTCGAGGCCGCCAACCGCTCTTTCTTTGAAACGAGTTTGCAAAGGCAAGTGTTCAGTCTGGAGGAAGAAGAGAGAAAAAGGCATGCCCTTTGAAGCACCAAGCACATGGTAAAACACACAACCAAGACCACCAAGACTCCTATTTTTAAAAGAGCCAATCGTGTCTTGTGAAATGTCTGCCAGCCAAACAAAATACCGGATGAAGATGGCAAAAACTGCTACATTTCTGGAGAGTTTCTCTCTCTCTTGGCTCCAGACTTCTTCTGGAAGGAAGAAAATACATAAAACATTTGCTGCAGCAACTCTTAGGCAAACCTGTTTACATCTTACTTCAAAGAGGACTCAGCACAGAAGGTCTCTCAACTTTGCTTAGTGGAGAGGCTGCCATTTTGAATCACTAAAAGTAGTTTTGCGGTGCTTATGGAACGTAATTATTTGTCTTTATTTATAGATGGTTTATATGGTTACCCTTCTCTTCCTGCTGCTACTCCCTCCCTTCCAGCCCCAGGTAGATCATAAAGGAAACTCATGGTTTTCAAACCCTAAGAAAGCTCTTTCTTAGCTGCCCTTTGACTTATAAACACACACTCACCCTTCAGCCCCCAGGCCAAATATCACCTCTTCCAGGAAGCCTAGCAGTCAGTCCTCGAGCCGAGATAGCCACTCTCCTTACACAGCATCTACTATGATAATCCGTGTGTATTTGCTTGTCTCCTTCACTAGGTTGAGGATGCTGGTTGGTGTATCTCACAAACATCATTTCATTTAATCTTTAAAATAATTCTATAAAGCCAGTATCTTTATTGTACAGATGACTAAAGCAGAAGATCAAAGTGGTTACGGGAGTTGTCTCCAGTCACACAACTGGGAAGTGGCAGACTGTGATTCAAACATGGATTCGTCTGATGCTTAAACCTATACTCTTATGCCACCTGCTTCTATCTCAGTGCCTGGAACATAGATGTTCAACAAATGTACCAAAGAAAATGCCTGGAAGTGCCAGCAGGTAGGCATGTCTATCAACATGCTCTGCATTTTACTGCCTGTCTCATGCTGTCCTTTTGGTCTAGAAGGTCAGCCTCTGAGTCTCCGGTAACTGAAATACTACCCATCCATCTTGGTCTGACTAAAGTCATTCCCCACCCACATCTAAGGCCTTTCCGCAATGTCCATCAAAGTTAATTTATCCCCAGTTTTCCTATTGTTCTTGTTTATTCCCCCATTAGAGCACATATCATGATACATTTGTTTCATAGTTCCAGATGCCTGTATCTTTCAGCCCAGTAAACAGTAAGCCATTCTTGGCCATCCCCACACCCTTGCCTGAGGTTCTGTAATAGGAAGAAGTCAACAGTTAACCAGCAAATTTACTGAATTTTAAACTACCAATTCTTGATATCCCATTTCAGGGTTATCCAAATTATAAATTATTTGTGACCAATTCCTCTCCTATTGTATTCTGCATGATTCTAGAGTATTCGACATGACCAATTCATAATGACAGGACACAAAAGTCCAAGGCAGGTCATGGACAAGTGACCAGTCACAGAAGTCCTAGTGCTTACAAGGCATCCACTTGGCAGTTCTATGTTCTGTGGTTGCCATCTTAGATTTCTTAATTTCACTATGAATGTGTACTGTAGTGGTCTAATGGGACAATGGCTTCAGGGACTTGTAGCCTCGGCTCCAGGTTGTCCTGCCACCTGCTGCTTGACTTTGACTTGGTTTTTGGCCACCACTCACCCATTCTGGTGCCCAGCCCCAGCTCCCGGGACATACACATTCCCCTCAAGCCCCGTTCATGAGTGTGGCTGCCCTCTGCCACTCAGGGGCCTGAGCACAGGGAAGGCTGAGGTCGGGCGTTCATGGCCTTCTGCATCAGGCCACACCTGGACGGTGGCTGCAGAACACATCTCATGGGGTCAAGTCTCTCACTCGACCCTGATCTAGGTACCTAGTCTTGCTTTCTTGCCATTCTTAATTTTAAAACAAGGGGTTTTTAATTTAACACAGTCTTCACGTGCACTAACTGGGCCATAAGCAGAGGCCGAAGTTCTTCTTAGCTAGTGTTGTAGACCTTCATCCAAAAGGTACTATACCTTACACGAGCCTGTGAATTTTCAATCTTGTGATATAATATTTAATCAAAAATTTATATAGACAGGAGCCCCACACTTCCTAGGGATGCCCCAACCTCCGCCCCAGGAATAAATGGCCATAGAAAAAGGTGCTTGTCTCCACATTGTGTGGCTATTCAGTTTCTTACAACGTACACAAGGAACATAATTTGATCGGGTACATGTGATCTCTACTAGCTCATAAACTACCTGAAATGTTGCATATTCTGATTTCCTTAAAAAATTACTGACAACAATATATAGAAAAGTATCTTGAATGATACCAGAACCTCATATTTAGTGCTTAATTAATCTATAATAGTTTAACTGATGGATTCATGGCATGTATTATTCTATTATTCTCACATTTTTTTCCTAGGAAGCCTTGGGCCACTCTCAATCTCTAATACATATTTTGGTTCCCTGGCTTACATGTATGTACTATCTTCTAGCAGTTTCTATGGAGCTACAACCTGTATTCACTTCCTTGATTTACTAAAGTCTGTAGACTCTCATTGCTGGCTTCCAAGGTGCTAACAACATTAGTTTTCAAGTTTTATTATATGTTATCTTAATAAACATTTTGCCTTCCCTGGCTCAAAAAATAAACCAAAACCTTCAGTTTTTACTATGTATTGTATTTTAACCTGCTTCCAAAACAGAGCTTTCAGAGTTGTTCAGGTTTATTTTGGGTAGTGACAGACCAAGATTTCAAGTTGCTATTGTCATGAGATGGACAATTACTCTGGATACTCTGCTTATCTGGCAGTGTCCACTTGGGTCTATTATTCCCACTCTCCAATGGGAGTCCTTTTGGTCTTCTATCTCGTTTCATAATTTCGTCTTAAGAGAGAAATAAGAAGATAATACAAACCTCTTAAATTCTGAAAGGTCCTTAACTTACCACTCAAAACCTCAGTTTAACAAGATATCTAGTTTCATTTCTTTTGCATGTAGCTGTCCAGCTCTCCCAACACCATTTGTTGAAGAGGCTACTTTTACTCCATTTTATGCTCATGCCCCCTTTGTCAAATATTAACTGACCATAGAGACTTGGATTTATTTCTGGGCTCTCTATTCTGTTCCATTGATCTATTTGTCTGTTCTCATGCCAGTACCAGACCGTTTCGATTACAGTGGCCTTGTAGTATAGTTTGACGTCAGGTATTGTGATCCTTCCAACTTCGTTCTTCTCGCTCAAAATTGCTGAGGCTATTTGGGGTTGTTTGTGGTTACATATAAATTTTTGAAATGTTTGTTCTATATGTGTGAAATATGTCATTGGTATTTTAATAGGGACTGAATAGAATCTATAAATTGCTCTGGATAGTATGGACATTTTGATGATGTTAATTTTTCTAATCCATGAACACAGTATATGCTTCCATTTGTATCTTCCTTAATTTCTTTCTTCAGTGTTGTATAGTTTTCTGAGTATAGGTGTTTTACCTCCTTTGTTAGGTTTATTCCCAGCTACTTTATTTTTCTAGTTGCTGTATCAAATAGGATTTTTTTCCTAATTTCTGTTTCTGATATTTTCTTGTTGGTGTACAAAAATGCCTAGATTTCTGAACAGTAACACCATACACAAAAAAAAACTCAAGATGGATAAGTCTTAAATATAAGACATGACACCATAAAAGACCTAGAGGGGAACATAGGCAGGAAAATTTCAGATATTCTAAGCAGCAATATTTTCACCAATATGTACCTTAGAGCAAGGGACATAAAGGAAAAAACAAAACAAAACAAATGGGACTTCATCAAATTAAAAAGCTTCTGCATAGCTAAAGAAAACATCAGCAAAATGAAAAGGGAACTAACCGTAAGGGAAGATATATTTTCCAATGATACCTTGGACAACGGTTTGATCTCCAAAATATATATAGAAGTCACACGACTCAACTCCAAAGAAAGACAAACAATCCAATTAAAAAATGAGCAAAGGATCTGAATAGACACTTCTCTGAGGAGGACATACAGAGGGCCCAGAGACATGAAAGGATGTTCAACATCACTAGCTATCAGAGAGATGCAAATTAAAACCACAACGAAATACCATTTCATACTGGTCAGAGTGGCCATCATAAAAAACCACCAAACAAGTGCTGGCAAGGTTGTGGAGAGAAGGGAACCCTAGTGCACTGTTGGTGGGAATGCAGACTGGTGCAGCCACCGTGGAAAATGGTATGGAATTTCCTCAAAAAACTAAAAATGGAACTGACTTTTGACCTTTATTCCACTGCTGGTATTATACCCTAAGTATCCTGAAACACCAATTCAAAATAACCTATGTACCCCACTGTTCACAGCAGAACAATTTACAATAGCCAAGTGCTGGAAACAGCCTATGTGCCCATCAGTAAATGAGTTAATCAAAAAATGATGTACATTTACACAATATAATACTACACAGCAGAAAGGAAGAACTCCTACCGTTCTCAATAGCATGGATGGGATTGGAGAGCATTATGCTAAGTGAAATAAGACAAATATCATGTGATATCATCTATAAATGGAACCCAATCAACAAAGCAAACAAGTGGGAAAAATATAACCAGAAACATGGAAATAAAGACAATGGACAGTAAGCAGAGGGGATGGGGGAAGGGAAAAATGGGGCAAAGAAGGGGAAAGGTTACCAAGAAATATGTATAAAGGACCCAGGAACAAAAACAATTGGGGGGATGAGTGAATGTGGGAGGTGGGGGTGGGTAGGGCTGGGAGAGTAATAAGGGGAAAATGGGGACAACTGTAATTGCACAACAATAAAAAAAAAAGGGAAAAAAACCCAAGATATCTAAAACTCATTACCTGCTGAAGCACCAGCCACCTTCCCTCAATTCCTATTGTGGAGATAATCTAAGCACCGTACCACCTCACACCTAGTGGTAACTGGTGCCTCCTCCTATGCTACCTTCCCTACTCAAGCATTTGCTAAGTTCCCCTCTCCTAACTTTCCCCTGCCACACCAGCCACAACCAAATATTTTAACATGCACTCACTATTTCTTATGGAACCAAAAATCTGAGTATTGATTCTATGGAGAATGCAAGCATAATAGGAATATTACTTAATTACTTTGATTCTGCCTGACATGTTGGTCAGTTCTCTTATTAAAGATGGAGCAAAATATTACACATCCCCTTGTTATACCTGTCAAGAAACTCTGAATCCTATAAAATACAACATTTTTATGACTATTTACTTTTTAGTTTGCTTCTATGTGTCCTGTGGTTATTCTCTCAATTCCACGGGAGACCCAGGGAGTCACATCTGTTTATTTCCCCTGCACCAGAATTTCAGGTTAATGCCTAGGATTCACACTGAAATTACCTTTCACTAGACTCCAAAGAAATTTCTGGAATTGCTAGGCTGTAGGACTCCCAGACATTTTCTCTGCGCTGAGCCCTTGCCCCGTGACCTACATTGTTCTCCTGGTTTATTTTCCATGATATGCTCCACATCTATTGGCACACTCTCTTCCAACTCTGCCTCCATAAAGCTTTTAAAAGGCTTTCATCCTATTGACATATTTTGCCCTAATGCTTTTTCCTTATACTGACAAGTGGTACATTTTTACTTCTGCTTCCAGTCATGATGGAGAACTAATATCAGACTAGCCCTCCTGCCATAAATTACTAGAAAACTGGTCAAAATATAAAAACAACAGTTTTCAGATACTGAACATTGTGCTGCACACCACTAGGCTCTGAGGGAATGGGAAAACACGCGCACGGGAATATCTGACAGCCCTGATGTTTCCGCTGATTTGGGAAGAGAAAAACCCAAGAAGGGCCACAGGGTGCTGTTGAGCTGAGGAGTCAGAGCTCAGCGCTCAGGCAGGCTGAGGTGCTGTAATCCGTGGCACAGGGTACTGAAGTGAAGGAGAATCCTCACTGAACATGTGAGACATTCAGTCAACAGACCCCAGGGTAATACCTTAGAATATTCTAGAACCACCCAAACAAACCAGTGCCCAGCTTCCAATATAAATGTACTGAATAAAAAAATATGAGAAACAAACCCCAAAATGATGAAAATATATGATGAAATCAGGAGAACAGCTCTTATAAATATGTTTAAGAATACAGAGGAAAATATAAACATAGTATAAGAACTGAAAACTATGAAAAAGACCTAGAGAGAACTTCTAGAACTAAAAAAACATGTATCTGAAATGAAAAAGTGACTGCATGTCCCTAATAGACTACTCCAACATATTTCAAAATCAAATTGCTGAGAAACAATGATTAAACAAAAATCTAAGACATAGCCAAAGGAAAATATAAAATACATAACATACATAGAAATAAAAATAAGAATTATCACTGGCTCCACAGGAAAAAAAAGAAGCCAGAAGACAATAAAAGCTACGGCTTGAAAACACTGAATGAAACAACCAAGTCAAACTAGAATTGTACATTACCACGAAAATATTGTAAAAATGAAGGTAAAAAAAATTTCTGACAAACAAAAGCTAAAAGAAGGTGTCATCAGACCTGTAGCATAAATAATGTAACAGCAAAGTTCTTCAGATTGAAAAATATTGATTCTAAACAGAAACTCCATCAATTTTTAAATGTTTAAAAGAGATAGCCCTGGTTGGTGTGGCTCAGTGGATTGAGCGCCGGCCTGAAAACTGAAAGGTCACTGGCTCCATTCCTGGTCAGGGCACACGCCTGGGTTGCTGGCCAGGTCCTCGGCTGCGGGTGTTTGGGAGGCAACCGATCTATTGATGTATGATGTATCTCTTGCACATGGAGGTTTCTTTCCCTCTCTTCCTCCCTTCCTGTCTCTCTAAAAATAAATAAATAGAATCTTTAAAAAAGATACCTTGCAGTTCAAAACAAAAATAATAAGAGTGTATTGTTGGGGTTATAACATGGATAAATATAATAATATATAAGAATAATAAGGGAAAGAAGAGAGGAAATTTAAAGATCTGTTAAAGTTCTTACATGATACATAAAGTAGTATAATGTTATATTAGGATAGTGGTAAGTTAAAAATGCATATGCTAAACCCCAGACAGATCACTAAAAAAGTAAAAGCAAAGAGGTATAGTTAATAATTCAATAGAAGAGATAAAAATACTACAAATATTCAGCTAATTTAAAAGAAGGCAGGAAAAGAGGGAAAAAGGAGCAAAGAACTGACAGGACAAAAAGAAAACAGTAACAAGATGATGAACCTAAGCCCAAACACAGCAATAGATATACTAAGTGAGAATAGACGAAACAACAACTAAAGTGAGGGATTTTCAGACTGGGCACAAAAGGCAATTCTCAACTTGATGCTATCTATGTGAAATGCATTACATAAAGATATAGGTAGGTTAAAGGTAAGAGAATTGAAAAATGTGTACCATAAAAACATAAATAATAATAAAGTTTTAAACAACTGAAGCAGCTATATTAATATCAGACAAAGTAATTTCAGGAAAAGGAAAATTACCAGAGATAAAGAATAATTTTTAAATGATGAAAAGATCAACTAATCAGATGACTTAACATAACCTTCTTAAATGTGTATATATGTACCCAAAAGTAGACTACAAAAACACATGAATAACAGAACTGAGAGAAATAGATGTAATCACAAATTTAGATGAAATTAACTCCCTTCTCTTAGCAATTGATAGAAATGTAAACTGAAAAACATTGTGTGTAAGGAAGACTTGAAAAACATTATTAACCAATATGACCTAATTGACATTTATAGACTCCTCCACTCCACAACGGCAGAATATACATGTGTTGTGCACATAGAATGTTCAGTAAGATAGACCATATACCAGGTAATAAAAGGAGTCTCAATATATTTTTGAAGGGCTGACATTTTATGGATATATTTTCTAATTACAATACAGGGTCTAGCAGAAGTAACACCTGCTCGAGTGTGGTTGGTATGATAACAATAATTTATAGTTTTAATTTAAATATTTTACCTAAAATGTCATATGGTGTGCTTGTGTGATACTGCTGTTAGAGAATTACATGCTTATGATTTTGTAATAAAAAGGGGTGTTATTTGTGCTAGGCCTTACAGAATTAGTGAGAAATCAATAACACAAACATATTTATAAAATTCTGAAGTGTTTGGAAATTAAACAACATATTTTAAATAACTCCAAGAAGAGATAACAAGAGAAGCTAGAAAGTATTTTGAATTGAGTAATAATGAAGTCATAACATACTAAACTTTGTGGGATTTCAAAAAAGTGCATAAAGAAAAATCTACAGGTTTAAATGCCTGTATTAGAAGAGAACTCAAATTAATGATCTGAGCATCTTCCTTAAGAAGGCAAATAAAGAAGAGCAAATTAAGTCCAAAAAAGTAGAAAGTGAAAAATCAATAAATAAATGGACACTGAACAAAATTAATGAAGCCAAAATTTGGTTCTTTGACAAGATTAATAAAATTGGAAAACTCCTCATTAGAAATAAATACAAAGAAAAATGAAAACCAATAATCAAAATGAAAATAGTGACATTACTACTGCTCTCACATGAATTAAAGGGTAAAAAAGATGTGTTACAGTTTTGACAACCTAGATGAAATGGACAAATGTCTTGAAAGACACAATTAAAATCCTTCCACAGACAAACTCCAGGCCCAGGTGGAATCACAGAAAATTCTATCAAACATTTAAAGGACAAATTCTTTCTGCAAATGAGAGAAGAGAGAACACTCTGGAACTCCTTTTAGGAGACAAGCATCAGCCTGATACCTAAAATGGACAAAGATATTAAAAAACAAAAAACAAAAAAACAAAAGAAATCTAAAGATTCTTATTCATAATATCCCAAAACCTTAAACCAAAACAGCCCTCAACAGTTAAATGAATAAACAGATTATGATATATTCGGAAAATGGGATATTACTGAGCAATAAAAGGAATTTTGTTCATGCAACAAGAATCTCAAAAACACTACAGTAAATAAAAGAAACTGGGCACAAGAGAGCACACTGTGATTTCCATAATTTGAAGTTCTTTTAAAAGGGCATAACTAATATATTGTGATAGGAATTGCATTCATGGTTGCCTGAGCAGGAGGTGTATGTGTGGGGGGAATGGTGGCGGTAAAGGGTACGTGTGAAAAATTTTACAGGTGCTAGAAATGTTGTTTGGGATACTGGTTACATCAGGGTGTATACTGTCAAAGTTCATCAAATTAAATATTAAAAATGGGACATATATATCTCAATAAAGTTTTATTTTTTAAAAATGATACCTTTGCATTTTACTATGCTTATTCCACTTTGGAAAAGCATGTGTGTGTGGAGACAAAGTAAAATGAGTAGTCACCAACAGGCATGATAGGAGTTCTCAGTAAATTATTGATAGTTTACAATAGATTGTCCTTGATGTAGGAGTTTCTCAGCCACAGCATCCGATTGTGTATTTGTGTTCTGGTGACTGCGTTCCAAACCTATAGAAATGATCTCACTATACTGAAGGAGCAAGACATAAAAAAAATTGGCTACTGTACATAATTCAAAGTATGAATTCCTCAAGGCAAAAAGGATATTGCATTCCTAGCCATTAAGTACCTCTCCGAACAAATTTATAAAGCATTATTAAAGTCATGAACCAAAGGTCAATTTTCCTTTACACGGTTTTAAATAGTTGTGAAAGTGGCTGACCGTGTTGTGTGAGCAGAAATAATAAAGACTGTGTTCTAATCAAGCAATATTTACAACATTAATTAGGTATTTATTTAATGAGATACATAATTGTTAATGTTGTCCATGATAATTACCCCTAAGGGTAAGCTATTCACGTGAACGTTTCTTATTATTAAAGTAAACTTTTGACATTCACAGATTTAACATTGCTGGTTTTAACCATTCATGAGTGAGTTTAAAAAGGTTATGACAGGTAGTAATTTGTAATTTTGTGGAGACACAAATCTGAATCAAAACCTAGGAGGTTTTCTAATGAGATAATTATTTAGCTAGTTAATGAGTTTAGCAAATGCTCAATATCCCTTTTTCAATGTGTTTTTATTATTCTCAACCCTTTGAGTTTAAAAAAGGTAGGGTTATTTAGGAACGTAGTGTTTCTCAAAACTCCATGCATGTCAAGAGGGGTACTGTATTATTAATCAACCTTTTAAAACTGTGTAATTATTGCTTTTTAGTTAATTCTTAGTTCTCCGGTATCTACAATCAGTCATGATGAGCTCAGATTGCCACTACACACGGTACAATGGGGGACCCCAAAAAACCACCAGAATTATCTTCTGGAGGATGGGCCCCTAGTAGTACAGGCTTCCCTTGCTGGGTGAGTGTTCTACGTGTCCATCTCTATCAGGGTACCACTGGCGTTTTTGTGAGAGGCTGCATTCGGCTTCAGTGACTTTTTTTTTTGAAGACCCTTTCAACACTGCCCATTTCATGATGGGTGATTTCTGAGTGCACCTGCCCACACCTACACCACACTGTTCAGCAGTTTTTGACCCTCATGCCCCACCCTCCCTATTCACCCAATCTTGCCCAGAGTGAATTTTTTGTTGTTGTTTTCCAGATGAAAAAAGTCCTTAGAGGGAAACAGATAATATGAAAGATGTGGAAGAGGTGATACAAAAAATGGCAAAAGCACTAAAAAGCATCAAAATCAGCAAGTTCAAAAACTGATTTGAGCAGTGGAAAAAAGTCTTGATTGGTGCATTGCATCAAATGGAGGGTACTCTGAAGGTGACTGAAGTTTGAACATGTAAGAATAAACACACAATTTTTTAATAAACACCGTTTTTTGGGATCCTCGCTCACATAGGTTGGATACATAAAATCTGTCTCACCTCATTTCCCAAGACTTGAGATTTCCTTACAATGCCTCTTTCTCAGTGTTTGGGAAGTGAGGTTCACTTCTGTGTTCTGTCAATGCACTCCATCCTATAAATCCTTTCCTGCTGACCTCCTACAAGGTGGACAGGATAGCTCCCCCAAACCTCACATGGTGCTATCACAGAGTCGATGCTCTGTAAGCGCCTGCTGACATACTGTCCTTGCATGGGGTCTGGTCTGACTCCCACTCAGTCAGTGGTCCCCACAGAGGTCTTGGGTGTTAAGAGCATGCTAGGAAACGTGTGCCAGTTGGACTAAAAACCTCAGGGTCTGAATTCCTAACTGCAAGGACTGTATTATCTTCCTGCTCCCTGTCCCTTAGGATGGGTATTGTTCAAGATACTTTACATGTGCTCATCTTCTTATACTATCTCCCTGAGGTAATTTTTATCATTGTTCCCATAATAAAGATAAGAAAGCTAAGGCTTAGAGAGATGAATCAATGATCCCAAATTCATACAGCTAAGATTCAAATTCATGTTTATGTAATTCCAAAGTCTGTGTCTTAAAGCATCACACAAGGTTGCCCATCTTGACTCTAGTATATCTAGTCTCTTTCTAACTTGACTGCAGAAAGGAACTGAAAAGCAGGAAGATGATGAGCATATCAAAGGAGAGAGGGCAGAAAACTGAGGGGAAATACTGGGAATGCTCAGTACTTGCCAGCTCTGCCACCTGCTCTGGATTATTGTCACCTGAACTTGTCAAATAGAAACTCTGGCATAAGTTATGTCTTTGGCTTTAGCTCCAGCCTCAACTAAAGGAAAACATATGCAAGGCTTTTCTTGAGCAGTTTGTGACTTCCAGGCATTTTGCTTTTAATCTGTCATTGCCTATGGTCATTTACTATAGAATAATCCTTAAAAAATTAATTTATAGAAAATCTGTTGTTTACATCCTATACTGATATTAATTAGCACCTTAAAATGTAATGTTTGGTCCCCCAATTTATAATATTAAAGATTGCAATGAGGCAGTTACAAGAAAGGAATGAAAAATGTCCTCAGGGAAAATTTCAAATGTAGGCTAAAGTCATGAGGTTTATTTATGACAAAAAATATTGGATATTTAATCCCACAAAGTAGCACTGAAATTTTCTCAAGTCATCAAAGAATTATAATAGCCAGTCCTGGCTGGTATAGCTCAGTGCTGGGGCCTGCAAACCAAAGGGTTGCTGGTTCGATTCCCAGTCAGGGCACACGCCTGGGTTGCAGGCCAGGTCCCCAGTTGGGGGCACATAAGGAGCAACCACACATTGATGTTTCTCTCCCTCTTTCTCCTTTCCTTCCCTTCTCTCTAAATAAATAAATAAATAAAATCTTAAAAAAAAAGAATTATAATAGCCTAGTTGTTATTGAAAATGTTGTCTTATCCAAAAGAAAGTCAGTGTTCCTGCTTATCACGGGTAAACAATTTCATTACTTTCAATGAGTATACATTCTAGATTTTAACTTTTCAAAGTGAAATTTGATATGACACATTTTAATGAAATTTTTTATCTTGGTTTTGGTCTCAATCTGTACATTAAAATACACAAGAAAGTGATACTTCGCCTAAATTGTAATATGTATGCAAGGCAAAATACCTAATTAAAGTAGATAGATGATAAAGGTGATGGAAAATTATTTTCAGTCAAACTAGACACCCACATATAGGCTAAGATGCCCTCAATCATAAATCCTACCCATTTCCAGGGCACTAATCAAATGACATGCACTATTTTCCATAACATTTTAACATCAGACTACTACACTGTCCTTGTCAGATCCTGACCTTCAAGCCTATGTGCGGAGGCTGCACCAGATTACCCACTCACACTACTTTCTCTCCAAAATTGCCCCAAAGGTAGACCTTCAGTTCAGAGCTGTCCATGTAATTTTATCCACGTACCCAAACACCCTAAAAGATGTTAACTGCCTCCTCGTATCAGGCACAGTACTGTTCCCCAAGCCACTAAGCACAGAAATATTATCCGTCACACTGCAATACCGAACCTTGTGAAAAGATGTGTTCTGAGACTACATGACAGAAGCCATCACTCTTCTGGCTTAGTTGCTGGAATGCTCAAAATTTTACATGGTATAATAAAACCAACCCCAATTCCTCTCTAGAAACCACTATTATGGGCCTCCCAAAATCTCATATTTAATGCAGCAGCTAAGTTCCTTAACTCATGGCACTGGAAAAAGATACTCTAGTAAGAACCTCTATATGGTTAATAATTTAGGCTATTCTTACCAAAAATAATTTTAAAAAATCAAAGATCCTCCTAAAATCTTCAATATTGAACCTACTTTAGATTGTGAAACAAAAGGTAAGACACTAAATGTAGAACACAACTCCCCTTATGTTTCTTCCTACTGAAAGGTGAGCTAATACAGGAATCATTTCCCTCAGCAATAATCTGCTTTTCTACTGAGGATGAAACTAAAAGATCTAGTATGAAATATGGAAAAGTCTTTATCTGTTTAATGGTTATCATCCCGTAAACCAAATAAAGACCCTCTTGAACACATTAAGTTGATAATTACATGTATTTCTCTTCGGGGTCTTAAATTTAATTGAACTGTATTATAATTATTATTATTTTTTACCATTTTCCTGAAAGAAAAAAAATAGGTAATATGAACTATTTCTCTTCCTAAAGGAAGATAATCTAATAACAGGAAAGAGAGACAGAAAGAGAATAAACCTGCTATGGAAAGCTTATAGTAACCTTCATGGACACTAATTTTGTAAATATAAAATCCAAAGTAGGTAGTTTTATTTGAATTGGAGAAGTAGCTGTAATTCCAGTTTGGCATTTTCCTGCACACAGGCACTGCTGTCTTACGTGACCTGCATAAAAGCGCTTTAAGTTGGAATCCAAGGCCCTGAGTTAATAAGCACAACTTGATGCATTGGTGACCAGAATAAAGAATCACAGCACCAGTGACTTGAGGAAGAAGGAATAGCACAGGATACAAAAGGCAAGGAATCCTTCCATGGAGCTATGTTGCTTAGCTAATAATGTGAGTCAAGGATCTTTTTGTTGTTGCAGTTCCATTTATCTGTACATTCACTGTTTTTTTCTTGTAAGCGCCCTGACCAGGGCTCGGATCCACAAGCTTGGAGTATCAGGATGGCGCGCCAACCAACTCAGCTACCCGCCCAGGAAACGATCTTTTATACGTCTTCAACTTATCATATAGTGTCAGTTTTAGATATTTATTTAGTGATATGCTCTTACTAGATGCTACTGTTCTATGAGGCAAGCAACATGGTTTGCTAAAGCTAAATTAACAGTTAAAATAGCATTTTATCTTCATGCACACATAATTTAACTGGTCAAACAGAGCTTGCCTATTTTTCTGTTAGCCTTTAGAACAGGCTAACAACTACAAATCACAGGTTATCTACTTAGTCGGGGATTTATAAATATTACTGCGAGATGCCGTTTCTTCACTTGATAGTGAAAGGTATCACTCCGTAATGACATGAGCATTGCTATTGTTTAAAACAAAAAAGTAAATATAAACCGGTAAAAACAGTGGAGGAAGTAAATCAAATAAAAAAAATCAACTCAAAAAGTATTTGAATTAATTAAATATTGACAGTGTATAAAGTGACATAGTTACCTCTTCCTTGCCATGCTGGAATGGCCCAAGGCCGTGGGCAACCCTGTCTGGGACTGATCGTGCCTACAGAGGTCTCCTAGGGAGCCATCGGAAGGAGCCACCAAACCAGCAGCAGTTCCGTGTCAGTTCAGACGCAGAGTTTAAGAGAAGTGTCATCATGTCTGGGTTATCTGACTTGAGATCTGATGGGGATTTGGGCTCTGCTGTCTATGAGAACTGAGCTTTGCAGGTTAAACCTGTGTTCCCTAACTGGAAATTAATAGCCTGTCCTCTGAAATAACCTCATCATAATAATGCTCTACTAATGGGGGTGCAAAAGAACCTGTGGGTCCCTGCTCTCCAGGAATTTACAGTCTTCTTTCATGTGGCTCTTCTTCCAGTTAAACAATAAAGCAAGGCAGCTTGAACACAACCTCCTTAGAAGTGGGAAACCTGGCACACACTTCTATTTTTTCTTTTCTATCACAGTATCCAGGATACTATAGGTATATAAACACTGGTGATCTGATCTGCTTAGATGCCCAAATCACTACAGATCCACAGTTTTCATCTGGAACTTGTAGGGACAGGTGCATTCTGGAATTCAGGAATTTTCAGATTTTTAGAAAGGTGATAGGTACTTATTCCATACATTTGTAAAACATCTCTGGTATAGAAACCCATAACCAAACATACAATATTTCTGCAGTAGAACATATGAGTAGCCACATTAAGTGAAGAAATTTATGAACATAAATAATTTCATGGGAGTCAGCAGTTCAGGTTAGATTTTGGTGCAAAATGAGTTAGGAAAAACTTGAGATGCTTAGAGATTCTTAGAAATGTAGGTAACAGATTGTGGAACTCTAATACACACCACAGGAATGACAAGAGTTCAGAGGCTAAAACAATCAAGATAAGCTATGGAGAGGTGAAAGTTGAACAGTAGTTAGTGAGGATCCAGACTTTGTTGGTGAGATGGTCACACAGAGGACACTGGGCTAAGTATGGAGGGGTCCAGTCACCAAGTACCAGACTGAGAGTTCTAAGCCTCCAGAGCAACATGGTGTAAACAGGCTTGGTAAACAATCTGACTGATGATGATGATGATGATGATGATGGGTATGGCTAGGTCCTCAGGGTGCAGGAAAAACCAGCATTTTACTACCAATAGTGGGGAACAAAGAGGGGGAAATGAGAGAAGGCAGAAAACACCAATGGACCTATAGGCCTAAATCAAGGCTGTAGAAGCTGCAACCATATACAAAAAGGAATAGGAGGAACAAAGAATATGCAGAGGCCACATTCTTCATTAAAAGTTTATGGGAGAGAGGTATATTTGATGGTGAAAAGGGTAACAGTAGTGATTATTACTATAGATTGAGTTGAATCATGAGATAGATCACATTCCACTCAGGAAAACAGAACACAGATTTTCAGAAGCATAATAAAAGAATAAAGGAGTATCAGCTCAATTGTAGGAAGAAGTATATTACAAGGGGCTGGCTAATCTTCAAGAGAGGACAAAGACTGTAAAATTTCTGGGTAGTGAGTGAGCATCTTATGTTACAAACATTGAACCAATTGTGATGTTGGGGAGGAGGAGTACAAGGGATAGGGCTGCTATGCACCTCCCCCACAAAAAGTGAGGCTTTATGGGCCCCAGTAAATGATGAAGGCAAATCAGAGTTGAATCAAAAAATTCTGATTGATAACAGGTGAAAGATCCAGAAGAGATGAAAGCTGCCCAAGGCCTGAAAATGACAAGATGCAGCAAAGTGGGAGGGGTTAAATGTTATCATGTGGAGAAAAATGCATGTGAAGATGAGGAGCAGCTGTAGGCTCAGAAATAAACCTTCCCTGTTCACAGACACGAAGCGTGTTGTATTACAGAAGAGTGGCACACGCTTGGAAGAGGAGTCATGTTTTCCTAACAGACCAGAATGGGTAACACATCAGAGAGTGAGCACCATCTGTGTATTAAAAGAAAAGGCATAATATTTGCTTTTGATTGTAGCCTGGTTTTCAAAAAAGAAAATGTTGCATTTATTGATATGTAAGTTGCTTGAAGGAGAGGAGGGAAAGAACATACTCAATGTGAGTGGCTACAAAAGCCGCAAACATTTTCTATTACTTTTCCTCCAAAGAAGCTGAGAGTGCTTCTCTAGAATCTTATTTTTAGTTTAAAAGGGTTTGGGGAAACTCAGCAATATAGGAAGAATAGCTAATGGTTCTCAGAAAGACACGTACAGGGTTTCACAGTAACTCTAAGTGTTCTACTGTGTTCAGAGAACACACGAGGACTCCGACCAATGTGCGTCCTACTTAGCAGATCAAAAAAACAGGTCAACAGGAAAAATATCCTCCTGATACCAATTTGTGGGTGGAGAATTCTCTAACAGATACTATGACACCATTAAGGATGAAAGTTTTACAGCCTAGCCTGTTCAATAATTGAATATAAAGACCCACTTTAATTTCTTCCTTCTGAAATCGATTTTGAATAGTATATTTTCTTATATTTAGTATGGTTTGGGGAAATATTAATTTTTTAAAAATAAGTACATATGGAAGTTAAGTAATACAAACTTATTTTCCATGACACAGAGTCCAGGCTAACTTTAGAACCATTAAATATGTACAAATTAGAAGGAAAGGATCTTGGGTGTATTTCTAACCATCCTCATCTAGATTGAAGTATGTTTATAACATGTCAAGCTCATGTTCATTTATGTATACATATTTTAATTTAGCATCATTTAGGCTTCTGCATCAAAATGACAAGGGCCCAGAAGGACACATGATTTGTGGTGACATGTGTGCACACGCATGAGTGTGTGTGCAGCTGCAGTGGGGAACCATGGTACAAGGCACTAGAGTAAGGAAGATAGACAAACACACAGGGGAAAAAGATAAGCAACAAGATTACAGGGCTTAAAAGCTAACTGTAGAACTCAAAGAAAAGTCATAAAATATGGCGAGTATTCAGGAAAAAGATGTGTAAGAGTTCAAAGTCGTCTAATTAAAAATACCATTTTAGTTGAATTTGCATTCAGTTCAAAACAAGAGGAGGAGGCTTGGAATGTTAAGATGGTTAATGTCAACAAAAATGCCTGAATGTTTCCCTATTTTGTGAAGTGTTGAAAAAAATCTACCTCAAGGATTTGGCTACAAATCTGTGCAATAGACCTTACGCAGCGCAAATTGGATGATGGAAGTGTGGTGTTCTGAGAAAATACACGCAATTCACATTGTAGCTAAACTTTTTTTAACTTGCTAGGAAATGACATATATATTTCAACTGTTTTCAATTTAAGAGGTTTTTTCCTTATGAGGTTCCACCCGTATGTGCAGTGGAGTCATATAACTCCTTATAAATAGCTTTCAAATGGCAATATGCACTGGTGTATGGAGCCCCCTGTTCAGTGCAGATGCAGAGGCACCTGATGTGTTGGAAAAGGATGATGTATTGAATTGCAGCAGCTGAGCATCTTCTGGGTAGAATCCCAGAGGCCGTACCTCACACAACTGCAAAAGTCTAAGACTGTCCTTAATTGATGAATTCAAAGCAGCAGACTTGCTCAGCCCTTTTCATCTGAGGAATTCTAAAATGTTAGTGCAAGAGGGCTTCAGGAATTATTCAGAAACAAATGCCCTCCTTTTCCATAGGACGAGTCAGAGTTCCAGAGAGGTAAAGGGATTTCTCCAAGGATTCACTCTGGACAGAGTTGGAATACAAACCCAGATCTACCTTTCTTGATGCCCAGGACAGTGATCTCTCCAGTATTTGCAATAGAGTGTGGTATCTTGAGCTGGACTGCCTGGGTTCTAATCCTGGCTCTGCCAGCTGGGCAACATTGGTCAAGTTATTTAATGCTCTAAGCTTCAGTTCGCTCATCTGAAAGCTGAAGATAATGCTAGCATGTGGCTCACACGGTTCTTAGAGGACTTTATGAGTTAATACATACAAAGCACTTAGGAATGCCTTGAATTTAGCAAATGCTAAATAAATGGAAGCTCAATGTTCTCTCAGATGCTAGGCAATAAGCAATAGAAGAGCCCAAACCTAGAAGCCCTTTACTACAAATGACCTTGGGGAAATCACCTAACCCCTTAAAACCTTAGTTTCTTCATCTGTAGAATAAGGAAAATAGTAATTCCTACTTGAGAAGGTGACTTTAAGGATTAAATAAAATAGTTCATGCAAAATGCTTACAACAGTGTGTAGCATACAAGTAGTGCTCAAAAAATAATAGGTAATTTCACAATACAATGATTCAATGAAAGCTTTCACCAACCTATTTTCTCCCTACTCACTACCTTTCACCTGTCTCTATCCTTAAGTTCAATAAGAAGACAAGAGTAGGGATTTATTCTTCAACATTAAATAAGGAAGAAAAATGTCTCTAAAAAGAGGACTTGTAAATTTACTATAGAAACAGCCAAATTTATAAAGCATGTCCATGTATAAGTGCTGACACTTTGGAGACAGGAAATGTGAATGCATGAGCACACTTTCAACTCAGCAGCATACCATTTAGGGCCTTACTGTAGCATACTGGTAATTCTACTGAATGCTGAACTAGCTAATAAGTGAACTGAAAGACATGCCTTCCTCTCATATACTGTTGGTGTCAGTGTACATTGGTATAAAGTATAAATTTGTTATAAAATAACCATCAAAATAAAAATCTACATACCCATTAATTTTCATTTCTTAGAAAATCATCTAATACATATGCTTCCATGTGTCTGAAAATTTGTTTTTACGAGTTAATCATTGCAGCTGAATGTAACACTTTCCCTAATTCTTAGTTCAAGATTCTTGGTATTTTTTCTGAATCTAGTCATATGCATCTACCATTGGGGATTTTAATGGAGAAATGATATATTCATAGTATACCTTAGAAATTAAGTAAATAGAATAATCATAAACAACTTTAAAGTATGCTATGCTAACAACTCATACAATTGCTAATTTTCTATGATAGTGCATTTCACTTAATCTTGAGCACAATTTGCTACAAGAAAAATATGTTTATGACACTATCATGCTGTATTATACTTGATGACAAATTTTGTTTTATAACATCAAACATTTGGGGAGTGATATCACCAAGATGGAGAAGTAGGCAAGTCTAGCCTCCAGACCCCACTAAAAGAACAATTAGCTATCCACAAACAAAAACAGCTCAAGGAGAACTCAGGAGTCCACTTAAGAAACTTCAGAAAAACAGTAGAACAAAACACCTGAGAATAATAGCAGGAAAAGGGAAGGAAGAACAGCTTCATTTTGCTTGCATCATCCCATCCCCCAGGCCAGCATTGTTCAACAAGAGGAACTTTCCAGCTAGGAAGAGTTCCCCTTCTGGGAAAGGGAGGGTGGGGAGAATAACCAGCTTCCCCAGCCTTTCAGGATATCACACGAAGCTTCAGTTCCACTCCACCCAGAGATCAGCAAAGCTGAGATGTATAAGGCAAGAACAAGGAGGAAGAGCAGGGACTACCATGCAGTGGGAGCAGCCACAATTCCCATTGACCAACTCTGCAGACAACCCCAGAAGCTTTAATCACCAAAGAGCCAACACAGCTGCCATGGAACCACTGCAGATTTTACCGTCTTCACCCCATCGTATTCATGTTTGCAAACCACAAACTACTTGAGCCCTTCCCCATTCCCCACCCTCCCTGACCCCACTGCAGCCCACAATCCTCTTCAACAGCAGCCAGCCCAAGCCTGTGTGGCTGCATGAGTACAAGACAGCAACCAGCCTAGACTTCAGTGGTTGACGCCTCCCATAATGCATGCACTTGGAGCCAGCCCCTCAAGCTGTGTACTTGCATACTGCCAGCTTACCACCCATCGCTGGTCTCCACTGTTGTATGTGCCTGTGGCAAGATCCTGTAGTCCTAGAAGCACACACTGACAGTCAAGGCCCTACACATGCTTGCGGCCCAGATTCATCTCTTTCTCTAATCATTGACCTATACCGCTGGACTTACATGTAGGACTTACGGAATAAACAATTATTCTTATTAGAATAAACAATCATGTATGCATTCCTGTAATCCCAGAGAGAAAAGAGAGGGAGAAAGGGACAGAAAGTTTATTTAAATAAATAATGGCTAATAACTTCCCAAACCTGGGGAGATGTGAACATACAATTTCACGAAGGTAATATGTCATCCTCTAATGTCAATTCAAAACAATTCTGTCCAAGTTACATTAAAATAAAGCTACCTAAAATCAATGACAAAGTTTTAAAATCAGCAAGAGAAAAAATTTTCTCTCAAACAATGGAATCCCTATGATGCTGTAAGTGGATTTCTCAGCAGATACTCAGCAGGCCAACAGGAAGTGCAATAATATACTTAGAGTGCTAAAAGAAAATAACAACAACAACAAAAAACTATCAATCAACAATATTTTACCCTGCCATGTTGTCCACCAGATGTAAAGATGAGATAAAGACTTTCCAAAACAAAGTTCAGGGAATTCATCATCACTAGGCCTACTTTACGAGAAATGCTAAAATGAGTTCTTCAGTCTGAAATGAAGGAAGTTCATTAGTAACATGAAACACACAAAAATATATAACAATGGTAAAAGTAAATGTATAGTCAGATTCAGAATACTGTTACTATAATATGGTGGTGTGTCGACCACTTAACTCAAGGATAAAGGTTAAAAGGATAAAAGGATGAAGGATTAAAAATAGTTCAGCTACAATAATTTCTTTGCCTTGGCTAGGTGGCTCTGTTGGTTGGAGAATTGTCCCATGCATCAAAAGGCTGTACGTTTGTTTCCTGGTCAGGGCACATACTTAGGTTGAGGGTTCAGTCTCAGGTTGGTGTGCATAAGGGAGGCAACCAACTGATGTTTTTCTCTCTCCCCTTCCCTTTCCCTCTCTAAAATCAATAAACATATCCTCAGGTGAAGATTAAAAATAATCCAGCTACTGTAATTTCTTAATGTATATACAATATTATGATATCAAAAATATAAAATCATAAGATAAGGAATAATCCAAGATGGCAGCGGAGTAAGTGGAAGCTACACTAACCCCCTCCTAGGAACAATCTGGAATTACAACTAAATTATAGAGAAATTATCCTGAATAACCAACTGAACACTAGCTGGATAGAAGTCTTACTACCAAGGACAGACAGAAGAAACCACTTCACCACAATGAGACTGCTGGGCAGTGTGCAGGAGGCATGAGAAGGCTGGCAGGGCTCCCATGGGCAGCAGCTTAAGTGCTGGAGGGATATTTCAGAGGCCAGGGGGTTAACCCTTAGAAGTATGGGTTCTAAACCCCAAGCTAGGCACCTTAGCTTACAGCACCAGAGACACAAAGGAACCTAAATAACATTCAGCTGTGAAAAGCAACAGGGTTTCTGTCTGCCCAGGAGAGACAATGGAGGCTGGAGACACAGAGAACTTCTTAAAGGGCCAATGCACAAAATTTCATCTGCAGTCACTTACCCTGGGCTACAGCAGAGGGAAGGCAGACTGGGCTAGAGACACTGGAGGAGAATCTGGGGTTGGTGACTCTGGGCAGAGAACTGAAGGAACAGCTGCCAGAATCCTTGTGCTCAGTCATACCCCATACTGAAGAAGCCATCTTTCTGAGGCATAGCACTCTTCCAAGTGGCATCAGCCTAAGGGGAGGTATTAGCCCACCTCAGGAATAACTCTGCCTTACTTTGTGGTATTTAAGCCAGGATGCTAATTATAACTTAAGGATATATCACTGATTGCTTTAACAAATAATGTGGAAAACACAAAGAAGAGCCAAAATGACAATACAAAGAAATAGACCAACATGAAACAACAGGAGAATTCTCCAGAAGAAGAACTAGATGAAATGGAGGCTAGGAATGTATTAGATAGAGTTTAGCATAATGATTATAAAGATACTCAACAGCATGAAAAAAGACATAGAAACCATATAAAATGGCCAATCAGAAGTAAAGAATGCAATACCTGAAAGAAATGATACCTTGGAAGGAATAAACAGGAGGTTACATGAAGCAGAGTATCAAATCAGCAATTAGAAGAATAAGAACACCTAGCAGAGCAGCAAAAAGAAAAAAAGAATTTTTGAAAAATGAGGAGAGTTTAAGAAACTTTTTGGACAACATGAAGTGTAACAACATCCACATCATGGAAATACCAGAAGGAGAAGCAAGCAAGCAAGCAAGGGATCAAGAACCTATTTGAAGAAATGACGACTGAAAACTTCCCAAACCTGGTGAAGGAAAAAGACACACAAGTCCAGGAAGCACAAAGAGTCCAAACAAACTGGACCCAAAGAGGCCTACACTGAGACACATAATTAAAATGTCAAGGCTTAACAAGGAGAGAATCCTAAAAGCCATAAGAGAAATGAAGGTAGTTACACACAAGGGAGCACAATTAGACTGTCACCTTATTTCTCAACAGAAACATTTCAGGCCAGAAGGAAATGGCATGAAATATCCAGGTGATGAAAAACAAGGACCTACAATCAAAACTACTTTACCCAGCAAAGCTGTAATTTAAAATCAAAGGAGAAATAAGGAGCTTCCCAGACAATAAAAAGCTAAAGGAGTATGTTAACACCAGTACTGCAACTAATGTTAAAGGGCTTGCTTCAAGTAGAAGAAAAAGAGAAAGAAAAAAATGAGGAAAATAGTCTAACAATAAATGGCACCAAATGCTTAACTATCAATAATCACCTTAAATGTAAATGACTTAAATGCTCCAACCAAAGACATAGGGTAGCTGAATGGATGAGAAAACAAGATCCACATATATGCTGCCTCCAAGAGACCCATCTCAAGTTGAAAAATACAGACTAAATATAAAGGGATGGAAAAGGATTTATTTCATGCAAATGGGAAGGAAAAAGAAAGCTAGGGTAATAGTACTTATATCTGACAAAATAAGACAGTAAAATCAAGGCTATACTAAGAGACAAAGAGACACTTCATCATAATAAAGAAAATAGTTCAACAAGCAGATATAGCCCTAGTAAACATTTATGTACCCAACATGGGGACATCAAAATATGTGAAGCAAATCTTAATGGACATAAAGGGAGAGATCGACAAAAATACAGTCACAGTCCAGGATTTTAACAGCCCATTGATTTCAACAGATAGATCTTCCAGGTAGAAAATCACAAGGGGACAGTGGCCTTAAATACCACACTAAATCAAATAGATTTAATTGTTATCTTCAAACCATTTCACTCCAAAGCAGCAGAATGTACATACTTTTCAAGTGCACATGGAATGTTTTCAAGGATCAGCCACATGTTAGGACAAGAAACAATCTCAATAAATTTAAAACCACTGAAATCATATCAAGGATCTTCTCTGAACACTATCTTAAAAAACTAGAAATCAATCACAAGAACACTGAAAAACACGCAAAGACATGGAAGCTAAATGACATGTTAATAAACAATGAATGGGTCAATAATGAGATCAAGCAAGAAATTGAAGATACCTTGAAACAAATGGAAATGAGGACACAACTGAAAAAGTGGACAGTGGGAAAGCAACCCTCAGAGGGAAATTCAGAGTAATATAGGCCTATCTCCAAAAAAACAAACAAACAAAAAAACCCAAGAAAAAAGCTCAAACAAGCAATCTAATTTCACATTTAAAGGAACTTGACAAAGGACAACAAACAAAGCCCATAGTGAGTAGAAGGAAGGAAGTAATAAAGATCAGAGTAGAAATAAATACATAGTAGTCTAAAAAAGTGATACAAAGGATGAATGAACCCAAGAGCTGGATCTTTGAAAAGATAAACAAGATTGACAAATCTTTAACCAGACTAACAACAACAACAAAAAGAAACAAAGAGTGAACCCAAATAAATAAAATCAGAAATGAAAGGAGAAATAAAAACTAACACCACAAATACAAAGAACTGTAAGAAAATATTATGAACAACTATATGCCAACAAACAGGGCAACCAGGATGAAATGGATAAATTCCTAGGAACATACAAACTTCCAAAATTAAATCAGGAAGAATCATAGAACCCTGAATAGACAAATTACACCCAGTGAAATTGAAGCAGTAGTCCAAAAACTCCCAACCAACAAGTCCTGGATTGGATGGCTTCACAGGTGAATTTTACCAAACATTCATAGGAGAACTAATACATCTCCTCAAACTATTTCATAAAATTCAAGAGAAGGGAAGGCTCCCAAATTCACTTTACGAGGCCAGCATTATCCTAATTCCAAAAAGAAATAAAGGCACTACAAAAAAAGAAAATTATAGGCCAATATTCCTGATAAACATAGATGCTAAAATCATCACCAAAATACTAGCAAACTGAACACAGCAACATCAAAAAGACTATACACCATGATCAAGTGGGATTTATTTAGGAATTCAAGTTGGTACGTTTGCAAATCAATTAATGTGATATACTACATAAACAAAATGAAGAATAAAAAAAAACACATGATCACATCAACAGATGCAGAAAAATCATTTGATAAAATCAAGTACCATTTATGATAAAAACTGTCAGCAATGTGGAAACAGAGGGAACATGCCTAAACATAATAAAGGCCATATATGACAAACTCACTGCCAGCATCATACACAATGAGCTAAAACTACAAGCATTTCCCTTAAGACCAGGAAGAAGACAGAGGTGTCTGCTTTCCCCTCTCTTATTCAACATAATACTGGGAGTCCTAGCCACAGCAATCTGACAAGAAGAAATAAAAGGTATTCAATTAGAAAGGAAGAAGTAAAACTGTCATTATTTGCAGATGATATATACTGTGCATAGAAAATCCCAAATGTTCCACCAAGAAACCACCAGAACTGATAAATGAATTCAGTAAAGTAGCAGGATACAAAATTAATATCCAGGAATCGTTTGCATTTTTATATGCCAATAATGAACTATGAGAAAGGGAAATTAAGAAAAGAATCTCATTCACAACTGCTACAAAAAGAAAAAAAAAATACCTAGGATTATACCTAACCAAGGATGTTAAAGACCTGTCCTTGGAAAATTATAAAACATTGAAGACAAAATTAAAAGAAGATACAAGTAAGTGGAAGCACATACCCTGTTCATGGATAGCAAAAATTAACATCATTAAAATGTCCATACTTCTACATAAAGCAATCTGTAGATTCAAGGCAATTGCTATCAAGAATCCAATGACATATTTCACAGAAGTAGAACAAATATTTCCAAAATTTATAGGGAACTACAGAAGCCTCATATAGCAACAGCTATCCCGAGAAAGAGGAGCAAAGTTGGAGAAATCACAATACCTAAAATGAAACTATAAATAAGGACATAGTAATCAAAACAGCATGGTACCGGCATAAAAACAGACACTCAGATCAATGGAACAGAATAGAGAGCCCAAAATCTTTAGCCCAAATCTTTATAGTCAATTTATATTTGACAGAAGAAGCAAGCATATACAATGGACTAATGATTATTTATTCAACAAAAGGTGTTGGGTAAATTGGACAGGTATGTCCAGGAAAATAAAACTAGACCACCTTTTTACACCACACAAGAACAAATTCAAAATGAATCAAAGACTTAAATATTAGACCCAAAACCATAAAAATCATAGGAGAAAACATAGGCAGCAAAATTTTTGACACTGCTTGTACCAATATTTTATTCGATATATACCCCCAGGCACGGAAACAAAAGAAAAATAAACAAATGGAACTACATCAAACTAAGAAGTTTTTGTATAGCAGAGGAAATCATCAACAAAATAAAGACAACCCACAGAATAGGAGAACACATTCACTGGTACATCTAATAAGGGGTTAATACTCAAAATTTATAAAGAACTTACAAAACTCAACACCAAACAAACAAACAACCCAATTAAAAAATGAGCAAAGGACCTGAATAGGCATTTCTACAAAGTGGACATACAGATGGCCAACAAACATATAAAAGGATGCTCAACATCACTAATCATCAGAGAAATGCAAATTAAAACCACAATGAAATACCATCTCACACCTGTAAGATTTATCATCAATAAATCAGTAAAAAACAACTGCTGGCAAGGATGTGAAAAAAGGGGGATAATTTTGCACTGTTGGTGGGAATGCAGATTGGTGTAGCCACTGTGGAAAGCAGAATGGAGATACCTCAAAAAATTAAAAATGGATCTGCCTTTTGACCCAGCGATCCCACTTCTGGGAATATATCTGAAGGAACCCAGAACACTAATTCTATAGAACATAAGCACCCCTATGTTGACTGCAGTGTTATTTACAATCATCAAGATATAGAAGCAGTCCTAGTGTTCATCGGTAGATGATTACATAAAACAATTATGGGACGTTTACATAATGGAATTCTACTAGGCCATAACAAGGAAAATTTTACCCTTTGTAAAAAAAAGCATGGATGGATTTGGAGAACACTATGCTATGTGAAATATGCCAGTTACACAAAGACAAATACCACCATTTGTAGAATTTAATGAACTGAACTAACAAGGAAAATGGGGACAGATGTAAAAGTGGAAAGCTGAGTGACAGTTATTGGTGGGGTGCAGGTGAAGGGATGGAAGGATTGGGTAAAAAGGTAAAAGTACTCATGGACATGGACAATGGTGTGATGAATGCTCAGGGGATAGACGTATAAGGGAACAGAATGGTAATGGAAAAAATACAATAAATATTAAATAAATAGAATTCCCAGTCAAGATGGACGTGTAGGTTAACACACTGTGCCTCCTTCCACAACCAAAAGAAGGACAACAACAAATTTAAAAAGAAAGAAAAGAAAACCAGAACTGTCAGAAAATCGAACTATGTGGAAATCTGACAACCGAAGAGTTAAAGAAGAAACATTCATCCAGATTGGTAGGAGGGGCAGAGATGGGCAGCTGGTAGATGACTCATGGCAAGTCATCCGCTGGAGGACCAAGGAGGGCTAGGTGGCAGCTGGTGGACTGAGCGAGGTGGTGGCTGGCAGAGTGGGTGGCCCCATGCTTGAGTGTAGATAAACCAGGAGGAACAACTGGGGAGCAAGACAGAGTGCCGAACCCAGGGTTCCAGTGTGGGCAAATAAAGCCTCAAAACCTCTGACTAAAAAAATCTGTGAGGGTTGAGGTAATGGGAGAAGCTCCCAGTCTCACAGGACAGTTTGTTGGAGAGACCCACAGGGTTCTGGAACATACACACACCCACCCACACGGGAATCAGTACCAGAAGGGCCCAATTTTATTGTGGGTAGCAGCAGAAGTGACTGAATGCCTGCTGAGAGTAAAGCAAGTGGCATTGTTCCCTCTTGGACACCTCCCCCACATACAGCACCACAACACAGGGAGGTGGATTGCCCCACCCTGGTAAACAGCTAAGGCTCCACCCCTTACTACTTAACAGGACCCCTGAGACAAAAAAACAAAACAAAACAAAAAAAAAAAACGGCCCAAATGAAACAACAGATCAAAACTCCAGAAAAAATAAAACTAAGTGATGAAGAGATAGCCAACCTACCAGATGCAAAGTTCAAAACACTGGTAATCAGGATACTCACAGAATTGGTTGAGTATGGTCTCAAAATAGAGGAAAATGTAAAGGCTATACAAAGTGAAATAAAGGAAAATGTACAGGGAACCAGCAGTGACAAGAAGGAAACATACTCAAATCAACTGTTCGGAGCAGAAGGAAGAAATAAACATTCAGTCAGAACATAATGAAGTAACAAGAATTCAAAAATAAGAGGAGAGGCTTAGGAACCTCCAGGACATCTTTAAACATTCCAACATCCATATCATAGGGGTACCAGAAAGAGAAGAGGAAAAACAAGAAATTGAAAACTTATTTCAACAAATAATGAAGGAAAACTTCTCCAATCTGACAAAGGAAATAGACTTCCAGGAAGTCCAGGAAGCCCAGAGAGTCCCACAGAAGTTGAACTCAAAGAAGAACACACCTAGGCACATCATAATTACATTACCCAAAATTAAAGATAAGGAGAGAATCCTAAAAGCAGCAAGAGCAAGGAGACAGTTACCTACAAAGGAGTTCCCATAAGACTGTCAGCTGATTTCTCACAAGAGACCTTGCAGGCAAGAAGGGGCTGGAAAGAAGTATTCCAAGTCCTGAAAGACAAGGACCTACATCCAAGATTGCTCTATCCAGCAAAGCTTTCATTTAGAATGGAAGGGGAGACAAAGTGCTTCTCAGATAAGGCCAAGTTAAAGGAGTTCATCATCACCAAGCCCTTGTTATATGAAGTGTTAAAGGGATTTATCCAAGAAAAGAAGATCAAAAATACAAACAGTGGAAAGACAACAAACTCACAAGTATCAATACCAAACCTAAAAAAGAAAAAGAAAAACAAACTAAACGAACAACTAGAACAGGAGCAGATTCACAGAAATAGAGATCACATGGAGGGTTATCGGCATGGAGGGGTAGGGGGGAGAGAGGAAGAAAAGGTACAGGGAATAAGTTACATATATGGTACATAGAAAATAGGCAAGGTTAAGAATAGTATAGAGAATGGAGAAGCCGAAGAACTTATATGTATGACCCATGGACATGAACTAAAGGGGGGGGAATGCGGGTGGGAGGTGGTGTACAAGGTGGAGGGGAATAAAGGGGGGAAAATGAGACAAGTGTAATAGCACAATCAATAAAATACATTCTAAAAAAAGGAACAAAACAAGGGTGCCCACTGTCACCATTGCTATTCAAATGTCTGTATATCCTAATCAGAGCTATTAGGCAAGAAAACTATATAAAAAGGCATCCAATTTTGAAAAGAAGAAGTAATTATCTCTTTTTGCTGATTACATGGTCTTGTACACAGATCCTAAACATTCCACCAAAAAAATTACAACAAATAAATTCAGTATATTTAAAATATGAAACTGAAATGCAAAAATCAGTTGCATTTCCACACCATAACAATAAACTACTTAAAAAGTAAAATAATTCCATTTATGATAGTATCAAAAACAATAAATACTCAGGAATAAACTGAACCAAGGAAGTTAAAGACCTGGGACCAGGCTACAGGCGATAGTTGGAAGGGCCTTGAACAGAGGGTCCATAGAAGCTACATGTCCTTCAAAGAGGCTTTTGGCACCTGTTTAAAGGTTTGGAAAATGCTATTGAAGCAGAAGGAAAGGGAACCCTATTATACAGTGGGATAAAGTTTACCAGTATGATTGCCAGTGAAAATGTGGGAAAACTTACATACACAACTATACGGTAAATTTACCTAACGTTTCTAGGAGGCATGCTGTAAGTGCCAAGTCTCGTCTTTTAGCAGAATATGATTGGATTTTTTTTCAGTTATGGTTTAATTTTTTACATCAATTCACCCTACAAAGTGTGGCTCCCTAAATTGGAGCAGAAACCTTAAGAACCTACATGGAAACATTCTAAGGGTTTTGTGTACAGATGTATTAAGTCAAGATTCTGAATTTAATACACTAATTTGAGTGGCCATTAAGTAGCTCTAACAGTTTGGTTAGATGACTAAAATCCTGGCCCAAGAAGGGACTACACTAAATTAAGGTGAAATGCTAGAATTGCCTTCATATACTCGAGAAACAAGTCTACAAAGGCTTAAGGAGAGCAAACGTTAAAGTGGATTTGTCCTATAAAACCAGGTTAGCTGCCCCCTGACCTGTGCCCTCCAGAAGAGCCCTGAGAACATTCTTTGTATGAAATGCACTCATGAGAATAGCTTTGGCATCCTTGCAGAGCTCTGTGGTGGCTATTCTCTATTGTGGTTAAGTCGAGAGTGACAAAGAACTGGCCTCTCTGAATTAAGTGGAGCAAATGGCACCCTGAAACGGCAGAGGCCAAGTAGCAACACTTCACCACCAGAAAAGGTGGGTGTGGTACCACACTCACAATCACTGGACATTAATTTTGTTTGAAACTCTACCTCATAAGTATAGCATATTCTATGACATCAGACTGTGTTGCAAAAGCTTTAGAATCCCCACGTATTTTACATTTCTTCCCTCACCACACCCTCAGTTATTCTTATTTTCAAGATTACCAAAGATGCAAGTTCTTTCTTTCTCTATTTCTGTTCTCAACAGTTGTTCCTGCCAATCCTCAATTCTAGTGTTTTTCCCTTAATATTTCTAATTTCTTCATTAAAAATAATTTGTAAAGTAAGAAGATACATGCCCACTGTTTGAAAAATCTGAACTGCACAAAGCATATAAACTTTTTTTTAAAAAATCACTTTAAAAAGGGACTGTGGAACATGGAAAAAAGCAGCAAGACGTTATCTTCAAATATGGATTCATGAATGTTACAATAACTGATTTCGATAATCTAACTAGGTCTTAAAATCTCATTTACTTATTTTGAGTCATTTCACTTTGGTTCTCTATTTATCACACCAGCTCAGGGCATCAAAGAATAAAAATTTCTGAATATTGATTGTATGAGTTAAACAAAAAATTTGCAATCAATTGTAATTTTGATCTATAATAAAGGTTAAATTTAATGTAAATGTAATTAAGAAAATAAAAATAACTACAAGGAAGATGTTTGGGTTGACCAGACAATTCTTTGTAGCTGACTGTCTCTCTCTCTCTCTCTCTCTCTCTCTCTCACACACACACACACACACACACACGAATAAAAGCAAACCAAACAGAAGTACAGGTACTTTTAGAAAAGAGGAGGTTTTAGTCTAAGTTCATTTGGCATGTACCATCCTGTGCTTTGTTCTAGAAAATACATAAGATACATTAAGCTAGAATTTGCTCAGGAGAGGGAGAAAAGATAAACTATATCATATAAGGAATAGTTGAAGACACTGGAAACACTCAAATTGGTTTGAAGAATTAGTGAGAGCAAGTGAAGAGAACTTTAAATATTTCAGAAGCTATTAAACAGTTTCCTGAAGGGGTGCTGTAAGCATTTGAGGTGTGAAGGAAAAGTATTTAGAATATACGATCTTAATAACTGCACCTTAAGTGGCTAAAAAGAATTTCAAGACTTTTAGAAATCAGAATCAGTACTAATGAAGTTGAAAAGAGGTTAGATTTCCAATTTTCTAGCAATTTTGGCTACCCAAGTGGAAATATAATGAATTGTGAGGTAGTGCATTGTTTATTGAAGTGTTTTAGTTTGACGCTGGATCACTACCTTCTTGGGACATTGAAGGAAATTTTGCCTCGAGTGGGAGGCTGGGCTATGGGACCTCAAATGGTGTTTTCAACTGCAGGACAATGACTCAGATTTGCCACATGCTCCCCTGACAACTTTACTCACATTCCTCCTACTTAAAATTTTTTTTTCCACAATACTTTGTGGGGAAAAAAAAACCAACAAAAAACCCACCATCAAGAACAGGATTATTCAGCTGTAAAGAATTTTTTAAATAAAAATAGAAACTGCAGTCATTTCTTGTAGAGATAAAAATCCGTATCACATATTCATTATAAATCCTTGTACATAAAAATTGTAATGGGGATGAGGGCGAAAGAGTACTTTGGAAACAATTTCGATGATCCTACTTCTAATTACATGAAGTATTTTGAGACATAAGGACAGAAAATAATGAAAACCTAGTACAACAAAATAGAAAATAAAGTATAAATTGCTTTTATATAAACTAAGCAAATACAGAAGACTTAGAAAAGATGACGTTATGATTAATTATAATATCAAAGTTTAATATAGTCAATCCTTTTAAATTTCAGACAATCAAATGGATGTATAGTGGCATTTTATTGTGGCTTAATTTGTATTTGAGTACTAATGATGCTGAGCATTTTTTGGAGCATCTTTTCATGTGCTAATTGGCCAATAGCATTTTTTCTTTAATGAAAAGTATACATAAAATCTTTTGCTCATTTCTGAAAAGTTGGGTTGCTGTCTTCCTATTATTGAGTTGTAAAAACTCATTTATTCTGGATATAATTCTTTCATCTGATTTATGTATTTTCTACCACTCTGTTGTTTACCTTTGTTTTCTTAATCATATCTTTCATACCTCAAACACTTTTAACTTAATAAAGTTTAACATGTAGAAAAATGAAGCTAGAACACCTTTTTACATCACACACAAGAATAAATTCAAAGTGGATTAAAACTTAAATGTTAGACCTGGAATCATAAAAATCCTAGAAAAAAACATAGGCAATGGAATGTCGTTCATTGCTCATAGCAACATTTTATCAGATATATCTCCCCAAGCAAGGGAAACAAAAGAAAAAAAAATAAACAAATGGGACTACATCAAACTAAAAAGCTTTTACACAGCAAAGGAAATCATCAACAAAATAAAAACAGAACACAGAATGGGAGAACATATTCACTGATACATCTGTAAGGGGCTAATAATCAAAATTTATAAAGAACTTACAAAACTCAACACCAAAAACACAAACAACCCAATTAAAAAATGGGCAAAGAACATGAATAGACATTTCTCCAAAGAGGACATACAGATGGCCAATAGACATATGAAAAGATGCTCAACGTCACTAATCATCAGAGAAATGCAAATTAAAGCCACAATGGGATATCACCTCACACCTGTCAGAATGGCTATAATCAATAAATCCGCAAACAAGTGCTGACGAGGATATGGAGAAAGGGGAACGCTTCTGCACTGTTGGTGGGAATGCAGATTGGTGTAGCCTAGCCACTGTGGAAAGAGGTATGAACATACCTCAGAAAACTAGAAATGGATCTTCCTTTTGACTCAGTGATCCTACTTCTGGGAATCTATCCAAAGAAACCCAAACACTAATTCGAAAAAACACAAGCACCCTCTATTCACTGCAGTGTCATGTACAATCACCAAGATACAGAAGCAGCCCTAGTGTCCATCAGTAGAGGATTAGATAAAACAATTATGGTGCACTTACACAATGGAATACTACTTGGTTATAAAAAAGAAAATCTTACCCTTTGTGAAAGCATGGATGGAAGTGGAGAACACTATGCCAAGTGAAATATCCAGTTAGAGAAAGACAGATGCCTTATGATTTCATTCATTTATGGACCGTAATGAACAAACTGAACTAACAAGCAAAATAGAGACAGACTCAGATAGAAAGCAGGAAAACAGCAAAGGTGGGGTGGGTTAGCAGGGAGAGGAATCATGCAAAAAGGACTCATAGGCAATGGACAACAGTGTGGTGATTGCTGGGGGTAGAGAGGTATAAGGTGGATAAAAGGTTATGGAAAAAATACAATAAAAATAAAAAAATATAAGTAATATATGTGCTTTCAATAACTCATTAGCTAAATAATCAATTGTATAATTAAATATTATACTCAGAATCACATTAAAATATCTATAGAGAATGCTGGTCCAATGTAACACCTATGTTATTTTTTACTCTACTACCTGTATTATTTTTGTAGGGGGAGAAAAGAGTCAAGAGACAGGGCTACAAAGGGCACTTAACTCCCAATGCAGAAATGCATCCTATAAAATGCAGCAAAGGAAAATGGCTGAGTCCTTTAGACAAGAACATTCGGAAATATGTATTACTGCTTGAGGTATCAGCCCCATTATCAGATGAACCTAATTATTGGAAACATATTTTTTATAATGAGTATTCAAATTTAAGTCCTATGACCTTCACTTTTTGGTCCTAGCTGTTTTCTAAAACATCAAAGAAAACCTACACTCTCTAAATCACTGCAATAACAGGAAATCATCATGGAGTTCCACTCTGTGGAAAAAAGCAGATAAGCAGCCCTGGAATCACAAAAGGGCTAGATAAACCCTAGCTGGGTCTCCTGAAAAAGAGGCAGATCTAAAATGTTTCATTCATCATAAGGGAGGATCCTGAAGGTGTTACACATATATCTTTTTAGCAATCACCACACAAAGGTAAGGAATGTGATAGTGACATGTTTGTAAGCATGGCAATGATTTTAACAGTTATAGTGATTTCTGAAAAATATTTGTAAGGTAGCATCAATGATTCAAAATAAAGTACCGATTCAGACACACTGCCCCCCCTCCCACTGCCAATGATGGGTTTAATTAAGTCCTCAATAACAAAATGCTGTTTAATCTGAATTATACAATTAACTTTTTAAGTTACATGCCCAAGGAAACACATGTGTTACTTTGGGGCTTATTTCTTCTCAGAATCAGATTCCCAAATAGCAAGCAATACATTAAAAAATCATTGGGTCACCAATAAGCAAATTGCTTGCCCAGCACACAATCACACAATCCTAACTAAGCATAGATCAGTACAGCAAACAAAGGGGGATTATTGTACATAAAATTGAGAAGACAAACATCTGGGCTTGACAATATATATATGCCAAAGAATTAACAAGATAAATTTGAAAACCTGCTACAACCAAACTTAACCAGTGGTGAAAACATGTCTCTGGGGAAAGAGAGTGGTAACTGTGGCTGCTATCATCCTAGGAAAAGGAAATTTGTACTTTGGTAGCTTGGTAACTATGGAAACTCAGCTGACAAGTTACCAAGGCAGACTGGATGAAGACTGCCATACTGATATAAGAAAATGAAATAATTTAGTGGCTCTAGGTCAAATGATTAAGGTTAACTCATCCAAGGATAAACCGTGATCTTAAAGCCTTTTTCATGTATTAATTTTTAAATTTAATTTTTGGCAGTTTAAATATTTCTAAACCAATAATCGTCTTGAATGTAATCAAGTATTTCTAGCTGATTCCTAACTTGTCACATTAAAAAAATATATGGCCTCTGTTTTATTTTTAAAACCAATAAACTCTTTAGAAACATTTATATTAGTTCAAACATGTTGTCTTCATATTTAAGAAGTTTCAAACATAAAATTTTATTGTAATGAATTAATGAAAATGTTCATTCTATTTCATTTCATTTAAGACGTATGAATAGATTCTAAAATATCAAGCATGTTAAGTATTAAATAAATCTGTCATTAAATAAACTTGACTATAAATAAAGTGATCAATTACCAGCTTTCTAGCTCCTCCTAAAAATATTTTCTGGTGGTTTCTAGTTAATCCACCACTACATTAAAGAGAATAAAAGTGAAATATTAAATAAATGACATATGCACAGCAAATCACAAGATTAGAATCCGGGCAACCCTTCACTTCTTAAAGTTCTCCAATTAGGATCATGGTCTCCAATTACACTTTGGAAACTATCACAGGAACAAGTACATTAACTATAGTTCCCATTGGTACATTTTATTCTAAATTAGCTATTCTTCTAATTAGCTTAGGAAGATTATTTTAGAGAAAGTTAAGATATAGGAGTCATTTAATAATGGGAAGTACTTTGACTTGGAATAATCGGAAATGGAGAAAGAGACTTAAAAAATTGAAGAAAAGGCATGGGAATAAGTCAGATGGTTAGGGAAGTCCTCAGAGAAACAGCAGTCTCAAAATTGGCGTGGTGCACTGATATGCATAATGACACCGGTACAGATGTATGAAATCAGGATCCTGAAAATCCTAGAATACAAGATTGCTGCACTAACACATAAGGAGGGTTCGATACAATCAACAGCCTAAGACAGTCTCCCCATAGTATTTTTATGTTAATAGGGGGTAGTAATAGATATTACTAAATTTATCTCTGTTAAATTCTATTATAAATCTTTATTTTTTTAAATATTTTTTTTATTTATTTTTAGAGAGAGGGGAAGGGAGGGAGAAAGAGAGGGAGAGAAACATCAGTGTGTGGTTGTCTCTCACAGGGCCTCCACTGGCACCTGGTCTGAAACCCAAGCTTGTACCCTGAGTAGGAATCGAACCAGCGACTCTTTGGTTCCAGCCCATGATCAATAGACTCAGCTACACCACCAAGGGTTAATCTATCATTTTCTGATGGGGAGTGAGGCACTGTGGCGGGCATGAAGGCCTCACTGGCGTTGCACACATAGCAGCAGGAAGGTGGCTGCCTAAAGCCACTCTTCCTTGAGCTCAGCCTAATTTAACCAAGGACACCACGCTGAATTGACTTTCAAAAAAATCTAAAAATAAATCACTTCAGTTCACGAAATGAATGAATGAATGCTCTAAGTTTAGACATATTACCTTAAATAATATATCATTTACATTATTCTCTCAAAAGTCCTTATGTGGCCTTTATTATTATTATTTTTTTATTTTTAACATGTGAAAAGAACTTCAGAAAAACAATATGCCAGAACTAATATCAAAACTAAGTAGCCAAATTTAAAGTTAAATTAAATTGGTAATGTCTCTGTCAAATAATTTATAAATAATGAATAAGCCTATTCTCTGAAAACAATTTAGTTGCTTTGTTCTGAACATTTACAAATAACTCAGCTCTCTGTCCATACTCCTCTTTACTTAAAAAGGTATCACTTCCAATATTGAAAATGAGTGCTTTTAATAAAGCTGCTAGATCCTCTAAAATTTGGGAGAAAATTCCATTGTACTTAAGGGCTCACTGTATTTAACTTCCATAGTTCTTTTACTTGTACTTACCCATGAGTCAATCAAAGAGTCACCCCTAATCAAGACTTATACTTCCCCGATGAAAGTAAGAATTTAACATAGGTCTTAAATAAACCACTCAAGATTTAATATTCTGATTACATCTCAAGTATGAATAGTCTAAAACTAACTCTTTAAAAGTCAAGGCAAAAAATACGGTTTAAGTAAATTAATGGTTAGAACTATACCTTTCTGCATGAATTCCCAAGTAGTGTTGAGACATTAGAAGTTTTCTTTCCTAATATTTATCATTACATTGGGTTAATGCTTCATTCAGCCTTTAACATGGTTTAGGAGGTGCTTTAAAAATATTCTGGCAGTAATGTTAAAGAGTTGAGGTTCATTTCAAGTTATTATTAGTTGATAGTGATTAAGTTTTTGGAAATGACTTAAGGTTGGCACTTTGTGATATCATCTTGTTCAAAATAACGACTGGCTATAAAATTTCCAAGCTGTTTGGGAGAAAATTCCATTGTATTTAGCTTACTTTATTTAAATGTTAACACATGCAGAAGGATGAGGTGACATTGTCTGATGCTTTTTCTGTTCCCCACAAATTCTTGAAACTACCCTCAGCAAACCTGGGAAACTGTGATTTTATAAACAATTTCACTATAACTGAATCTCAACAGCAATTACTGAGTAGTCTCTGGGCAGTTTATTAAATATCAAGAAAGGTTACAAAAGGCAGTAGTAGTCATGGCTTACATTTCTAAAGAGCTTATAATCAAGAAAATAGAAAAAATAGGAGAACCACAAATACACATATGTAAGTACGAAGAGTATGTAATTTTTATATCAGTTCTTATAACCACGGTGAAGATTCAAAGCAAAAAAAGATGAGATGTTTATAGCAGAGATAGAACCAAATGGAATTATTCCATTAAAAAAGTGTTATAAAAAAGGTGTGAATTATAAATTCTCTCTAGACATCTCAAAACATCTTAAAAGGTCAACATTTAATTTTATTTTAATCATCTACATTTTTTTGGTATTGAGCATTGGTGACTAGAATAAAGCTAGCTTTTACGGATCATTTAATAAGGTTAAAATAATTCAATCACTTTTAGAAACAGAACTGAAGCAAGTTGCATTAACTTAGTGTTTTTCAACTTTCCTAACGTGGTCCCACTTGGGCACTCCTGTCACAAATCAGAACCGATATGGCAGGAATCAAGGACAGAGGATTTCAAGTCCTTTCTGAAAAATTACATAATTAATGCCCTGATGCAGCTGACACCATTAAAAACACTCAAATGCAATAAAGTTCAGAAACTTTATTATCTAGAAATTATCACTACAGCTTCCCAAGACCAGTGAAAGTTATTTTAGACCAGTAAGTCTAAAATAAACTTTCTCAGAGTATTTCTACAATTTATAGCAAGTCAAAATCAGTTAATCTTAATCTTATTAATTAAGTAAGATTGTTAGATCCCATTGATTCCACTGAAAAGGAGAGTTAACATGACTCTGAAATACTTTTCTTTCATGTACCATTTATTGTGTCCTATTTTAAAATATTTTAAGCATACTGTCTGTGCTAATTACTGTGGCTGGCACAGAAATGAGTGAAACATATGAAGAGATAACAGCTACTCTGGTGCTACGGGTCACAAAACACTATTAAGTGGACAACTCTTCCTAATTTCCACATTTCTCAGGTGAAATGAGAATTACTTATACTATTTATGTTTCCTCAGGATACTAGAAACTGAAGGAACTCTTGTAACTAAGTTAAACTACTGTGTTTTAATTCACTTAATTTGCTTATTGGTGATAAAGTTTACCCAGGAAAAATAACATGATGTACCATAAAACTATATTAACTGTATTAATGGCAACTAATAAAAGTATTAACTCTCTCATTCCAGAGAGAATACATGGCATTATACTATCATCATATAAATTATACTTCAACAAATTAAGAACTTCCATTCTTCAAAAACCTACTGTTAAGAATGACAAGCAAGAGAAAGGGAAAATATTTCCAAATCACATATCTGACAAAGGACTTATATCGAAAATGTCTTATTCTGCTAGGATTACTATAAAAAATTACCATGGACTGGGTGGCTTAAAGAACAAATTCGCTTCTCACAGTTCTGCAAGCTGGAAGTCCAAGCCTCCTATTGGCCTAAGGTTTTGGTTCTTGGTGAGGGCCCCTCCCTGATCTGTAGAGATCTGTCTTCTTGTTGTAGCTTCACAGGGCAGACAGCAGAAGGAAAAAGAAGCTCTCTCCAGTCTCATCTTAAGAGGGCACTAATCCCATCATGTGGGCTCCACTCTCACGACCTAATTGACTCCCAAAGGCTCTATCTCCAAATACCATCACATTAGGGATTCAAAATATGAATTTGGGCAAGGGGGAACACAAACATATAATTCATAGCACCACTAGAGTAGGGAGCAACTCATGCAGTGCTGGTGGAAACATAAATGAAAAAAAACACTTAGGATGACATCTTGGCACTTTCTTAAAAATTTATACTTTTTAAGTTACATTTACCATATGAGCCAGCCATTTCATACCTAGGTGTTTACTCAAGAGAAATGAAAGCATATGTTTACACAAAGACATGTATAAATAAATGTTCATACCACCATTGGTTGTAATAGCCCCAAACTGGAAACTATGCAAATGTCCACCAACTAATAAATGTATTTTAAAAATGTAGTACATCTACAAGGTATACCTATCTAGAAGGAATAACTATTGACCAACACAACATGAAGAAACCCCAAGATCACTATGTGGCAAGACCCAAAGTGAGAACATACTGTATGACTCTATTACATAAAATACAAGAACATGTGAACTGGTATATGCAGACAGAAAGCAGCTCAGCGTTTGGTTCTGGGGATGTGGAAGAGGAGCGAAGAGGATTACAAAGGGGTGCCAGGAAACTTACGAAAATGAGGAATATGTGCATTATCTTAATTATGCTGATGTTCCTGGGTCTGTATGGATGCATGTGTGTACGTATGTATGTGTTTATTGAGAATATATAAAATGTACCAAACTCACACTTCAAAGAAGTACAATTTGTTGTATGCTAATTATACTCCAATAAAATTCTTTTTAAAAAAGAAAAGATGTCATCATAGGCATTAGTCTATTTGTCACACAAAAAAAATGTAAGGTCCACAAAGACAATAGCTTTTTTATCTGATTCATTAACTATATATTCCTAATGTTAATATTAATTAGCTAATATTAATGTTAACTAATATTACATTTAAGTACTCAAGAAATGTTAGATAAATGAATGACAGTGAGAAAAACAAAACAGAACTATGAATCAAAAATACAGACTCCGTATATTTTAGCTTCATTTCAAGTACTAAGCTTATAATAAAAGTATCAATAATATCCAAAAGAAATACATGCTGAATTTACATGAGTCAAAGTAGTATTAGTTTTATTCTTCTACTAAAATAATTTTACTGCTTGGTCTCTTTAATATTTTTATTGAGAATTACACAACTTTTTAAATTTAACAATAATAACAGCAAATATATAGAGTTCACTATGTGTCAAGTACTGTTCTAAGGATGTACGATATGGTAACTTATTAAACTCTGTAAAATCTTCTAAAGTAGGTTTATTTTATTCTTGTTTATAAGATTAGTCAGAGCCTGGATTTAGTAAAAATAACAAACCTTTATACTTCAAATGTTGCATCTATATTTCATTTAAATATATTTTCAATATTATTAGTTTAGAAATCACTGTTTCATCCAAGCTTTCTTGTTCACAAAAGTTTTTCCCTCCTCAAACCAGAAAAAGGCCTTACAACTCTTTGACTACTATTTTTCAGACCGTAAGATGCACCCAGGTTTTAGAGGAAAACAGGAAGAAAATTTTGAAGCAAAAAATGTGGTAAAATATTTAATAACGTAATATTCACCAATGTAAATATAAACAAAACTCAACAGCAGCATTAACGACCATTATTCCCCCAAAATTTGGGAAGGGAGGGGGAAAAAAGTACATTTTATAGTCCAAAAAACATGGTACTTATCTTATTAATTGCAACTGCCTATTAACTGCCTTTCATGCAAGATGAAAACTTTTTCGATTCTCAATGCTAGAAATACTTAATCCACTCAGTCATAGTTTCCTCTAATTTGGAAGAAAAATGTGAACTCTTCTATCACATTTTTCCCTCCCTCCCTTCCCCCTGCCCCTAAGTCTGTAACTACTGGTAGTTATAGGCTTGTAACTATAACTGCACTATAGTTATCACTGTAACTTCTGGAAACATGTTAAAATATTCAGATCCTGGGAGAAAACCAGACCATTGATGTTAATTAATACAAGAAGCTTAACTAGTGTGTGTGTGTGTTTAAAGATGGCAGTGCTGGGCTGGAAAGATGAGTTTTGAGAAGGAATAATGGGAATCTATAAAACTATAAGGAACGATAGGTTCTAGAAAGCCTTAAGTAAAATATGGCATAATTAGTAACTGAAATTAGGATACTTGGAGAGCATATCTCTTACTCTAGAACTTGACAACAAGTAGGAAAATAATATACTTCTAAACCACATAGTTTGATAATATTTGAGTTCTAGTCACAACAGTTTTCCATTTTTTATCTTCTTATTTTATACATCAATGGGAATGTATGATTCATCTTATTAAACCTTCCGTACCACAAATTTTGATGCCAAGGAGCAATGTACATACCATTAATGTTGAAATTGAAACAAAAAGTTTCATATTTACTTACAATATGTTTAAGTGCTCATAATTTCGGCCAATAAATAAGCACACAAAAGAATGACAGTTTGCAGGAGAAAAACGGCCTTTTATACACTTGAGAAGATGCTAAAACTCACTAGTAATGAGGGTGCAAAGCTACAATAATATATGTACATACTATTTTTTTACCTATCAGATTACCAACAACCAAGCAAAATACATATGCTGTTGGTGAGGATTTGGAGAAACAGACACTTCCAAGCATTACTCACAGAAGTGAAAGTGGTACAGTATTTACAGAAGACAACTTGACAATATTTATCAAAAGTACAAACACATTTACTATTTGATGTAGTTATGATCAAGATTAAAAATTTACCCTGCATGAGTGTCAGGAGACAGCTTCTTCCTGGGCAATCTCCAGAGGCCAGGCAGCAGCACTGTACCCTCTCTGTGCCCTCCCCTACACAGGGCCACAAAGCAGTGAAGCAGGTTGTCCTGCCTGGTGATTACCTAAGACTCCACCCCACACAATTTACAGGTGCCTTTTCTACAACAGGCCACACTACTAAGACAGGGAGTCCAAGTAGCTCTACCTAATACACAGAAACAAACAAAGGGAGGCTGCCAAATTGAGGAGACGAAGAAATATGGCCCAAATGAAAGAACAGAACAAAACTCCAGGAAAAGAACTAAATGAAATGAAGATAACCAGCCTATCAGATGCACAGTTCAAAACACTGGTTTTAGTATGCTCAAAGAACTCATGGGGTACTGCAACAACATAAGAAAAGATCCAGGCAGCAATGAAGGCTGCACTAAGAGAAACAAAGAAAAATCTACAGGGAGCCAACAAGGAAGAATAAAGCATTCAATCAAAAGAGCAAGAAGAAAAAGGAATTAAAAAAACAAAACAAAACAAGAATAGAATGAGGAGCCTATGGGACATCTCCAAAAGTGTTAATATCTGAATCATAGGGGTGTCAGAAGGAGAAGAGGAAGAGGAAAATTAAAAACTTAATTGAAAAAATAATGAAAGAAAACTTCCCTAATTTGGCAAAGGAATAGACATCCAAGTCCAGGACCGACAGAGTCCCAAAGAAGTTGGACCCAAAGAGGACCACACCATGGGACATTATAATTAAAATGCCAAAGGTTAAACATAAAGAGAGAATCTTAAAAGCAGCCAAGAGAAAAGGAGAGAGTTACCTACAAAGGAGTTCCCATAAGACTGTCAGTTGATTGCTCAAAAGAAACCTTGCAGGCAAGAAGGAGCTGGCAAGAAGTATTGGAAATCTTGAAAGGCAAGGACCTACATCCAAGATTATTCTATCCAGCAAAGCTATCATTTAATATTGAAGGGCAGACAGAGTAATTCCCAGACAAGATAAAACTAAAGGAGCTCATCAGCACCAAGCCATTATTACATGAAATGTTAAAGGGAACTATAGAAGAAAAAGATCAAAACTATGAACATTAAAATAGCAACAAATTCACAACTATCAACAACTGAATCTACAAAACAAACTAAGCAAACAAGCAGAACAGGAACAGAATCATAGATAATGTAGATCATATGGGGGGTTTTCCACTGGGAGGTGCAAAGGGGAGAATGGGGGAAAAGGTGCAGGGAATAAGAAGTACAAACTGGCAAGTACAAAATAGACAGGGGGATGTTAAGAACAGTATAGGAAATGGAGTAGCCAAAGAACTTACATGCGTCATGGACATAAACTAAGGGAAGGGACTGCTGGAGGGAGTGGGGGTACCAGGTGGAGGGGACAAGGTGGGGAAAATTGGGACAACTGTAACAGCATATTCAATAAAATATATTTTTAAAAATTTACCCTGCAGATTATACTTGCAGAGATACAAAATATCACATGTATGAAGCTATTCACTGTAACATTATTGGTTTATTAAAATATTTTGATATTACAAACTCTGTAACACATACACATTAATATCCTATTCAGACATAAGAAAGAGAATGCTCTGAATCTCAATGAAGATCTCCAGTATATCTTAGGAGGAAATGTCAACATATATAACAGCATAAATATGCCACCCCTGCATAAGATAAAACGTATGTATGTGTTTTCTTGTCTACCCTATACCCTATTAAAACAAACAAAAATTTTATAAAAGTTGTCTTCTGTCGAAAGTGGTGGGGGTAGGCTAAATAGGAGTGAAAATGGGAGTCATATGTTACAAAACACTTTTATATTGTTTTGTATATATTATCTCCTCAAAATAAACTACAAAGAAACACTCTTTCTCTGTAACACTCTGCCATGAACATTTACAAAAATGTACTAAAGAATGTGATATATGATAGTGAATTATTGGGAAAAATACCATTTTTCCTGACAGTAAACTCAGTGCAAGTACTGCCATAACAAGTAAAACTGATTAAATATTCAATTCTGTAATTCAGGTTCTCAACAGATCTGTATTTTCCTTTGCTAAAAGGCCACTGACAGAGGGAAGAAAAAGCACTGCAGACAAATCAGAGATGATAGAAAAATATAACATAAAACATAATATTCACTAGAGTCTAATACAAAGACAATCATTTTCAGCATTTTAGAATATTTCTATGGAGTCTCTTGTTCCCTCTGTTTTCATATACGGTATATTAATATTTGATACATGATATTAGATATGCTGACATTAAACATACCGAAACACAGTATCTGAGACATGAATATTCTAGAATGTTTATTCTAGAAATATTCTAGAATGTTTATTGTAGAAATTTCCACAGATCACAGACTAAAGAGAATGTAAGAGAAGCTTGATTCTTCCTTGGACTCCATTCAAAAACTTTTATTAGATACCTACAATGTGCCAAGCACTGTGTTGTGCTCTGGGAATACAGTCCTAAGCAGGTATAATCCTGGCCCTCACACTGCTTATGGTCTGCAGCAGGGGTTCTCTGTTTTGGGGCCTCAAGGTCACTTTATACTTTCAAATTTTGATGACCCTAAGCACTTTTATTTATATGGGTAATAGCTATCTATATTTATCATATTAATCATTAAAACTAAGAAAATTTAAAGTATTTAATTTATTTAATAATAGACCCATGTGTTAATATAAATAGCATCTTTGAAATGAAAAAATAACATTTTCTGAAGCAAAGGTTAGTGATAGAAATGGTCTTTTATTATTATTATTTTTGTACATTTTGCAAATCTTTTTAATATCTGAGTCAAAAGAAGAAAGCTTGATTTTCATATCTGTTACAGCATTCAACATGTTGCAAAATGTGGTTTGGTTGAAATCTATGAAGATAAAAGTGGCCTCATACAGATGCATGGCTGGAAAACAGAAGAGCATTTTAACAGTATTTTCAGATATTTGAGAAAATTCTCCTTAATACTACACCAAATTTCAACAAACGGTAGTTTCTTGAGGTTAGCTGCTAGTTGAAAACATATCCAAAAACATTTCATACTCTGTTATATGAAAATATTTGTACCTTTTTTTTAAAGAAAACAAAGGGCAAGGGAGGGAGAAAGAAAGGGAGAGAAACATCAGTGTGAGGGAGAAACTCCAATTGGTTGCCTCTTGGATGCATCCTGACTTGGGTCTGAACACTCAACCCAGGCATGTGCCCCATATGGGAATGGAAATGCCGACCCTTTGGTTTGTGGGACACTGCCCAACCAACTGAGCCACACCAGCCAAGGCTACCTTGTACTTTGAGTGGATATTTTATCCATGCATGATTTTGTAACAGCATGCACTGGTCATTTGGAAATTATTGGTTCTAAATAAGACAGATCTTTAAAACATTGATACTTTTCAGTATTCAATATCAAAAAATCGGATTCATTAATTTCTCCATGAATGTCAATCTCATGCTGGCAGATATAAGTTTTATAACAATTGTAATTTTTACTTAGAAACTAAAGTTTTCTACTGGTAACAAACAATGTTAGTTATTTGTCTTGAGTGATAGGTTTATTTCACTGATGTTTGAGAAAAATGTCTGCAAAATACTCAAGAGTGGATGACCATAGATTTTTAGTCACTGTTTTTAGTAAAAATGGTGTTTCACAAAAAAGGCAGCTTGTTCACTGAATTCAGTCATTCAAGTACTTTACACATATATCCCATTTCATCACATAGAATGTTAACACACACCTTGCATATAACAAATGTTTTAAACATGAATATTGACCTGTGTATTCCAACACCTGAAATACTGTCCATAAAACATTTTCAAAGTTGTTGAAGATTAAAAATTTACCAAAATTCGTCTGACAGATTTTTTCTGCAAATTTGGATATTAAGGAGAAGAAAATCTTATTACAGTTCAAGAGATTACAAAGCTTTTAATAATGTGGTAAGTCAGCATTATAAAAATAATTCAAAGCCACATTCTCTAAATATTGCTGCTTGATTGAAATCAGTAGAGTCAAGGAACAGTATCTATTTCAAGGAATCTACTAGTCCTGACTTTCCAAGAATAAACGCTATTTTAGGCTAAAACAGAATATTCTAAAAGATTTACATTTACATCCAGATTTTTTCATATCAGAAACCAAACTGTATTCATGAGATATTTTTTCCTGAAAATGCTTCTTGGATCACTTTAGTTGGTTTAGGAAATATTATTTTCATATCCAAGTATAAAACTCCTCTAATGCAAGGCTAAAACATAGCATTATTCATAGAATATATAGTATTGTCCAAATTTTAATACAAATAAATTTATATTGGTGTCCAGTATTTCATGCTGGATTTGAAGCTCAATTAAAATAAAGCCTCCTGCAACTATCAGCACTGAGAACTCTGCTACAGGCCCTAGTCACCACAAAATAAATAAGTAAATAAATAAATTGCAACAAATAAGAAATAAAAAAGATAACTTGTTATTTGTAGCAAATAGATTACATATCTAGGGAATTCAAGAAAACAAACTAAAAACTATTAAAATGAGTAAGAAATTTGAGAAAAGAGGCTAGGTAAAAGATTTATATTAAAAAACCAAAGCATTTCTATATGTTAATAATAACCAATCAGAAAAAGCCATGGCGATACGGTGGGGAGAAGCCCACTGAAAATTAAAATACATAAAATGCCTGTAATAAACATAATAAGAAATCTAGAAAACATATACCAAGGAAAGACTTCATACAACATCCAGAAGCTATATGGGAAAAGACAAGTCTGAGTACATAAAAACCTAAACCTTCTGTATGACACTGCAATGTTGAAAAATGAGATAAATATAAGATAAAAGATTATTGTCCACATCAGAGTTACTAAAAAATTAAGAGTGAAGATCAAAAAGTTAACTGAAATTTAAAAACAATTAAGAAATAGGTAATTAACAGAAAACAAATAGGCAATCAACTATTAAACTTCATCAAATAATCTATACACAGCTTTAAAATGAACTTTTTCAGTTTTATCAAACTGGCAAAAAAAGAAGTTCTACTAAACAGTATTAAAGAGGGAAACAGGTCTTAATATACATACTCCCTCTAATATATGGGGTACACTGTTGGAGAGAAGTGAGTTTTAATCTGCATAGTGCCCACTTATCTGTGGGGAATTTATTCCAAGACCTCCAAGTAGATGCCTGAAACCACAGATAGTACCAAACCCTTTATATGAGATCTGTCTAGAAAGTATCCAGCCACATATTATGAAAAATAGAGATTTTTACTGAAGAAGATACAAGAAACATTGTACTTAGGCCAATGATGCCTCAGTCCCCTTCAGAGTAGGCATCCCGGGACCTCAACATTTCTCCCAGTGTCTCTTCCATTGTACAAAAAAACTGCAAAATCCTTTGTTAAAATTGCCATCAGCTGCTCCATTGTATTTTCCTGAATCTCATCAACAGTCTGAAATCACTTCTCTTTGGGAAAGATAGGCACGTGCCCCAAATGGGAATCGAACTGTTGACCCTTCCCTTTGGGAAAAGACAGAAGTTGCAGGGCACCAAATCTGGGCCGTAGAGGGCTGAGTCACCTGGTGATTTGATCTTTTACCAAAAAACTCTGCATGAGACGTGATGCATGAGAAGGCACATTATCGTGATGAAACTGCTGATCACCAGTTGCCCATAGCTGTGGCTTTTTGTTACATCTCTCGAACAATAAAGAACATCGAGGTAGTACTCCTTATTAGTTATTTGGCTCGGAGGAGCATACTTGTGATGGACAACACATTCCCAATCAAAAAACACACTTAACACAATCATGATCTTGCTGTGACTTTGCCATGCCTTCTTCGGACATGAGAACCAGCCAACTGCCACTGGAATGACTGGGCCCATTGTGATGACTGGGCTTTCACTTCCAGATTCTAGCCATAGACTATTCATCTCTGTTTATGACCTTCTTGAGGAAATCTGGTTCATTGACAGAGGTTTGAATCAAGTCATTAGCGACTGCAACATGATATTCCTTCTGCTCTGGTAGCAGAAGCTATGGAACAAATTTTGCCACAACACATTTCATGCCAAGATCCTGTGTTAAATTCTCAAACACAGTAGTTTTTGCAATCCCCAGATCAACTTCTAGCTCTCATACTGTCAGTTGCTGATCTTTGTTGACTGCAGCCCATGCATGTTTAACATTCTCAGGTGTTCTGATTGTTGCAGGCTTTCCAGAATGTGGATCACTTTCTCAACCCTCTTTGAAGTGTTTGTGCCACATTTTCATTTGCCCTGCACTCGTTGCATCTCTCCGGAAAGCTTTCTGAATCCTCCAAATAGTTTCTGTGGAGGTATATTCAAGCTTAACACAAAATTTGATGTAGATATGTTGCTCTACTTCCTCAGTCATTTTGAATGTGACGGCCACACAGTACACATGCTCACTCAACAGCACTTACCACCCCCACTGACTAGCACAGTGAGGTTGTCATTGTTCACCCACGTGCGTTCCAATCCACTCTCCTTGGCTGCTACGTTACACTGATATTTTGCAAACCATTTTTGTTATAGTAACAATGGTTGGACTTTTTCCAGGCAGGCCTCATATGCTATGTTTTTCCCTATATGTGCCTATCTATGATAAAGTTTCCTTTTTAAATCAGGCACAGTAAGAGATTAACAACAATAATAACATTATACTAATATAATAAATGTTATGTAAATAGCTTTGGGGCCAATATTAAGTAAAATAAGGGTTACTTGAACGCAAGCACTGTGATATCACAAGAGCTGATCTGATAACTGAGATGGCTACTAAGTGACCAGTGGGTGAGTAGCTTATACAGCATGGACACACTAGGCAAAGGAATAATTCATGAAGCAGAACGACACAACATAAAACTTATGGTTCATTTCTGGAATTTTTCATTAATCATTTTTGGAGTATGCGTATCATGGGTAACAGAAACTGTGGAAAGTGAAATCACAGATAAGGAGGGATTACTGTACTATTTGTGGGAACATAAACTGATACAGCTAGTCTGGCCAGCAATATGGTACCTATTTAAATGTAAAAATTTTCACAGCCATTCTATTTCTTTGCATATATTTTATGGATATAGGTGTACTATAAAGCATGTAAGAGCACCCTTACTTCAATAATTATGTTATGGAAAGAAGTGGAAACAAGCTAGGAAAATAGGTTATTTGTGGTATTTCAACATGATGGAATATTATTTCAGCCATTCAAATGGATAGAGAGAGAGCGGTATTTCTCAGACATGAATGTGCATTAAAATTCACCTGGTGAGCTAGGTAAAATACCCACTGCCTCTAACACAGAGACTCTGAAATTATGCTCAAGAGTCTTCACTTTTAATAACCCAAAGGATTTTGTTAAAGGTAGAACTCTGAAAAACAATGGTCTGTAAAAGAGGAGAAAAACAATTTCTAAAATAATATGTATTCTATGACTACATTTATGTTTTCTATTAATTTATTGATTTTAAAAAGAAAAAGAGGAAGAGGGGGAGGAAAGGGGGGGCAGAGAGAGAATGAACAATGTTGATTTGTTTATGTTCATTTATTTATTCGTTTACTGGTTGGTTCCTGTATGTGTCCCAACTGGGTATCAGACCAACAACCTAGGTATGTGCCCTGACTGAGGATGAAATCTGCGACCATGGCAAATCAGACAACACTCTAACCAACTAAGCTACCTGGTCGGGGTCATGTTTATGTTTTCAAAAAATATTTGTAGATTTAAATATGGATCATGTACACATGAAAGTAAATTTGTGGAAAAAAGTCTAAGATCACAATGATGATCTTTTGAGGAAGGAAATTATCTCTTTGGGGATGGGTAAATAAGAGGACTGCCACAGTTTATAAATTTATACAGCATTTTTTTGGAATCAAGAATGTACTTATGTATTAAATATATAATGTTATGAAAATAAAACATAAAAAATGTAGGATTATCATCTAAAATCTTGACAAGCTGATGGCATTTCTTAATTACTTTTTGACTCCATGAAAGACATTCCTTTTTATTCCCCTCATACTCATGCATACCTCCATGCATTCTCTCAGCAGTACAGTTCACAAACAGAATACTGCTTCTTCACAATATCAGGTCTCATTTTTCTGACTAACTTATATTTAAGGGAAAATTCTCAGGGATGAGGTTTGGCCCTATTACTGCAAAAGCAATAGTTAAGCAGGGCAGACAAATGTGGGTATGAGAAACTGCTTCCTGCTGTGACTTCTCAGTGATAGAACACTGATGGGTACAACAAGAGAGTCACGGTGACATTTGGGAGCACAGCCTGGCTCACTAGGTCACTAGGCCTGGCTGTGTGGGGTGAGGGCTAAAGACTTAAGTAGGGATTAGTTTAAAATTGACACGTTATCTAGTTAACTAGAACATTATAAGTCATAACATGCTATCATGGCATGAAACTAATTAGATAGTAGCTATGCACTTATACATAGATTTCTCAGTAACCAGGGAACAGTTCTATAAAATTTACATTTTGATATCACAACATTAATGAAAAAACAAACAGCCACATAATTATGGTAACATATGATATAACGCATGAGCCATAAACTGTCTTACTGATGGATAATGACTTTAGCCTAAATAATTCTCGAAAGCTTTATAGAATTAAGTTATTTCATCTCAAACTCAAGTTCTGCCTCTCCTAAGGGAAATGAGAGCAACTAGCCTACCCTTAGCAATGTTTTATGGAATCAGTTTTACAGCTAGACGAGGAAAACAATTATATTTTTCACCTGCTTAATTTCATAGATAACAGGTGCTCTCCTATCAATTTTCTTTCTGAAATTTCCATCACTTGTCCACAGAACTCTTCATTTTCACCAGATTTATGCTTATGATTATCCAAATTACTACAAGTAAAATTACTCTAATCAAAAACTAATTTTATCCCATGCTTCAAAAACTTCTACCTCCAAAATCAATCCACCCAGGAAACCTTCCCTGACTTCAGGAATATTAGAAATTGCAGTTTGTACCACAGCCAGCTTAAATTTTTCAAGAAATAACCTTCCTTTTGTCTTTATTTAGCAGCACCTACATACATAGCAATCATATTTTCTTAACCAAAACCCAGGATTACTGATCTGAGCCAAATGATTTTTTTCTAACTCAGAAGCTTTTATAAATATTTACCTTGAAATATTAAATAATAACAAGCTATATAATCAACTGATTATACAGACAAGAATACAAAAATTAGAACTCTCCTAGAAAATGACTAAAAATGTTCTAAAAAACATGCCCAAACTGAATCTAGACGTCCTCTGATTAACTGCTCCCTTTGTGGAAAGAGGAAGACAGTTATCCTTCTGCAGCAGTTACCAGCTCTAGTTAAAAATTTTGTTGACATTTCACACTACTTGTTAACATCCTTTATTTGCCAAAAGAAATGTGAGGCTACACTCTTTATGTGAAAATGAGAGGTCACAAAAGATGGCATGTTTTCACCTCTAAGACATTCAACTTGTGTAAGATGACAAAGCTGGTATCCATTGTCAGTGCGTGCACCTGCCAGGAATGTTCCTCCCTGCCCCCTGCTGGGTCATGACTGACTATACGGTCAACAAAGAAAGAAAAACTGAAAACACATCAAAGGATATATTCCCTTGGAGTTTTCCAACAAACTAAATAAATTAATTGGTGAGCAAATGGTTTGCCTTATTCAAGTTGAAGATACAGAGCATATTTTAAGAATCAACTATTATAGAACATTCCCACAGTTAATAAAAGCCCAATGTATGGTTAGAGCCCCAACAGGTTGCCTGGGTGATAGAGGAAAAACAAAATAGAAAAAGTTAAAGCTAAAAATAAAAATATTCAGACATTCTGATGGTGCTCTGAATATGCTCCTGAGGTGGAGCAAATTAATCTAAGGATAGAACACAAAACAGAAGCACTGCATCAATACTTTCACATGAATGACTGTAAACTGATTATAAAAGAAATTTTTTAAAAGTTATTATAAATGTAGTTGGCAGTCCAATATTCCTACCCAGACTTTTAACTTGGAATCTAAACCTTTTGTTGCTAAATAAAGAAAAACTGAAATTTAGACCTCAAATATACTGAAAAAATTACTCCAAGGAGAAAAAGTTCTTCATGACACCCTACCCAAAGACATTCAATTTTTTCTACTTTTTATTTTATATAAAAATGCATGTTTTATAATGAATCTCTATGTCAATAAAACTGTATTAACAATGTCTTCAGCCATGGCTTTAGTAAAACTTGTACTCCTAATACAGTGCTAGTTTGTCTTAGCTACAGTGGCCATTACTTTTTTTTTCCTTACCAATTTGTAGATGACATTTGATCACCTACATGTTTTGGAGAAATTATTATATATTACTATATGCAATATTTAATTTATCATGACAAGATAATATTTTGAAACAAATAATATACATTGCTTAGTACTTTTTATTTTATTTCAAGTATACTCATGAACACTTACTTGACATAGAAGGTCTTTTTGAGGCAAAGGAGGGTATCGTTCTTCATACACAGGAGGTGGTTTATGTGTGGGTGGAAGGTCAATCCTGCATTAAAAAGGTTAAAAAGATGTGACTGCCACATTCAGCAAAAATAAAAAAAGGGAAAAAACAATCAGAGATATATCAATTTTTGAGGATATTTTCCTCATACTAACGTTTATATACTAGTGTACACTACATATTTAATTTATCTCTTACATTTCTACTAACCTCTCATATATGGAAAATAAACTGGTTTTAAAGGTTCCAATGTTTAAGACAATCTAAGAGATGCATATTTAAAGAAGCAATTCCAGTAGAAGCATTTTTTTGCAAAATCTTACTAAACTGGTGATATAGTACATGTCTGATTTATTTATGTATTGCACATTTTTAAATCTAACTGTGACTACTAACATTTTAAAGACAGTAAACATGCAGCCTTGGATGGTATAGCTCAGTAGATTGAGCACAGGCTATGAACCAAAGGATTGCCAGTTTGATTCCCAGTCAGGCCACACGCCTGGGTTGCAGGCCAGGTCCCTAGTAGGGGGTTTGCGAGAGGCAACCGCACATTGGTGTTTTTCTCCCTTTCTTTCTCTTTCCCTTCCCCTCTTTCTAAAAAATAAATAAATAAAATCTTTTAAAAAAGGCAGTAATCGTGTGTAATGGAAGGCACTTAACTCTAAAGAGTCACCAAAGTAATTTAAAATACTAGATCTAAAAATGAAATGAAAAAAAGTTTAGATTGTATTTGAAAATACTTCCAAAACTGATTTTCAAAAGCATGGCCACTCTTCAAATATTTACCATGCAAATTAGTATTTTCAACCTATAGACCATTATACATCTTGCAACTGGAAATAAACAGAGACCATTACAACTTTAAGAGATGTATTTTTTGTCAAAAATGACCTAATCTGTTAAAAAAACTAATATTTTTGTGCATGTTAAACATGGTTAAATTACAATAAAAATAGTTAAACATATCTTGCAGGTTTCTGTATGTTAAAAAACAATTTTTATATATTCTAACTTTTGAAGATCAAAGGTAAGTAATGTCCAGTACATATGATTAGTATGTCAAACAAAAATGTTACCGATATTAAAGGATAAAGAGAATGCATATTAGAGAGGACAAAGTAATTAGAAATTCTCTGTGGTCTATTACACTTCACAATGTGGGCATTAAACAATACTTTAAATAAATAGAATTCAAACAATAAATAAAAGTTACATGGATTTACTAGTCTATTAGTAAATTATGTTTTTGAAATTATAGAAAATCCTGAGATACTGTGGGAACTAAGATGAAGTGAATCACATACTAGTCACTCTTGAAATACTAAAGAACTTTTCTTACAGAAATTGCACTGAAAGAGTACAATCTTTTTATTTAAATTAATTGCTTCCTTTCATCTAAGGAAAATCTTAGCAACTTTATATGTCCATGGGGCCATAAGTCATTTAGGTGAGAAAACTGAGGCTCATGAAGGTCATGTGACTGGTTCACGGTCATAGTACTAATTTGATCTTGGTAAGCTCAGAATAGCTCCCAGGTATCTCCAATGCAAAACGATGAGTGCCATAACTGTGACAGATTAGAGATATATACAAAGTATTTATAAACACAGAAGAAACACAATTTTGAGAGCCAGCCTTATGTCCTAACATAAAAACTGTAATAACTACACAAGAAATGATGCCATTTGTATAGAACTTCAGAGTCCATAAACATTATCTTACCATGCTCTTACCACAACCATGTGATGTGAGTAGGACAAAATTATTCTTATTTCACAGATGAAGCAACAGAGCTGTTGATAGAATTAAATGAACTGGGACATTCTACAGCAAGGTGCACTTTCTGCTTTATAATTCTATCTCAATGATTAGGCCAAACACACTGCTTTCTCCTTAACTAAAAAAGATGCTCATTTTTACAATTAACCAAAACCAAAATTCTTTAAGGAAAAAAGTTTAAAAACTCTATGGATTTGATAACTCATCTGTTGAAAGTTAAGTTATAGCTATACATAAGACAAACATATACAATCTGAAGAGGTGATTAAACTTCTAAGCCCTTTTTTTAATATCTGTCTTTTAACCACTTCATCAAACCTACATTTTTTTTCAGAAGGCAGGACAACACTGAGTGTCATGTTGCCAATGGAAAGGTGTCTAATGTGCTGTAGGGGTAGAGGATGTCTAATATATTTGTCTCCAGTAGCCCTTCACAGTGTATTTACCAACACGTGATTTTAGACATTCTGATGAGACCATGGTCATCGCACGAAGATCTAACAGTGCCTTTACTGTCACCCCTGTCACTTTTCTTATTAGTAGCTATAGACATAAAGACTGACACATACTGAATATGCACAGTTGAACACAGGCAAAAAAAAGTTACCTACACTTTGTCCATATAGGATGGTCTCTTTTTTTGAGAAGTCAGCAGCACAGTCACAAAGACAGCAATGATGAGAAGGGCAAGGACAGCTCCAATTACAGCTCCAGCTATGGCTATGGAAGAGGTCTGCTTAAATGGAACATCTGTAAAATAACAAAAATTAGGCTTTCAAACAATTTTAAAGAGTCCTTGAATTTGCATATCCCAACTTCTACATGTGCAAGGACGATTTATTTGAAGTTAAGTCATCCAATAGCAAGCTTGGAGGACCCTAAACTTGATTCACTATTGTTGTAACATTATGCTAACACTCTCATTGCTTTTAAGATTGTCACCTTAGTGCTCCAGCTTTGTTATTCTCAAGTTATAAAAAGCATATCCCCAGCTAGATATCAATAAATGAATATATTCTCTATGGGCAAGGAATATCTGGAGAAAAGTAAAGAGTGAAAATTGTTAAGTTCTTACACTAAAAGTTGACTACAAAATCAGTATTCTTTAGAATTAACCAACACTATAGACAATCTGCCATTTTTATTCTATTTAAAAATAAAAGACATTCTATTAACCAAAAACCTTCAAGAAGGGGTAAATCAACAACAACAAAAAAACAGATTTGATATAGTCGAAAAGTCACATTGTAAACAAGAATAAAATAAAAAAATAAAATAGTAGTTATAATTTCCGTTGATTCATGAAAATTTAATTAAAAGCACACTTAAGTTAGTGTTTCTATGGCAAAATTAAATGAGAATTCTTCCTTATCTCCTGGCTACAGATACACTATATCATTTCTCAATACCAATTTCTCTTTCCCAGTCTCCACCACAAACTTTGTAAGATTTTAAAAACATATTTAGCAGTTAGAATTTAACATAATTCTTAAAAATTAAGTCATCCTATTTTAACTCCCAAATAAGTAAATTTACTAAAATTATTATAACTATATATTTTATGTATACATATTATGAATGACAATACCACCAATCCTTAATATGCATTAGATAATTTTGGCCACATTAATTCCAATAACTATATTGTTACAAAGTACCTTCAATACACATATTTTATCTTTCTAATCAGTAAGAAACATATTTAATATAACATTCTATCAAAGAAGATACTGCAGTTCTCAAGTTAAATATTCTGCTCAAGATCATTCAATAAATGAGTAGTAATGAACACACAGTATAATAAAGCTAGGTTGGGGTAGGATAGAAGCCTCCACCCTTATGCCCTTGTTGGGAAGAGAATGTTTTCTTGCAACATCTAGAAGGAGTTTCCAATCTTTTGGTGTCTCTAGGCCCCACTGGAAGAGTTGTCTTGGGCCACACATTACATACACTGTGACAGGTAATCACACAAAAAAATCTCATGATGTTTTAAGTAAATTTATGATTTTGTGTTGGGCTGCATTTATAGCTATCAGGTTGGACACCCTGAAATATGCACTCTTTTTGGGCCCCCTATTTGGTAATGAAGAGCTCTTAGTTTTCAGTTAAACTGACATTCATATATACTCTTAAATAATTGCAATTACTGTTGGGATCCAGACATGACAAATTTAATTCCATAAAAATGGAATTAAAACACTATTTGTATCCAAATGTTTCATCTACTTACCACATAGTAATTCATACAAATACATATTTAGAAAAATTTTTGAACTGTTTTTATTAAAATGTGAGTCATGTGGTACTTTAGATTACTAAAAAGAATGCTTTCTTTTCAATTGCTAAAATATTTTTAGCAAACTAAAAAAAAATCCTGGGTTTATTAACAGGTCGTTTCATTATTAGCTTCACTGTACACTAAAAATTCACACCAGTGAGTGCCCAACAACCCATTGCAATAACCTTTCAAACACTGGAAAGAATCTGAAAATAGGAAAATACACAATTTTTAAACAATATAACCGTCTCAATCATTCACAATGTTATCCTCACTTGCTAACACAAGCCTGGTTTATCTTCCTGTTGTTGCTCATTTCTCTACTCCCTACTATCACCATTTGAATATGTACTAGATGAGATTTGAAACCTACCCCAGTCAAGTATTACTCTGCCCCTGCAAATGTAAGAGTGATTTAGAATGACATAGGCATAATCTTCTATCTATCACTATCCACAATAATCTACACTATCACTTTTCCCACCACAAAATTATAGATTTGTATTGTCTTTTTTTTTAAAGATTTTATTTATTTATTTTTAGAGAGGGAAGGGAGAGGGAGAGAGAGAGAAACATCAATGTGCGGTTGCTGGGGGACATGGCCTGCAACCTAGGCATGTGCCCTGACTGGGAATCGAACCTGCGATGCCTGGTTCGCAGCCCGCACTCAATCCACTGAGCTACGCCAGCCAGGGCTGTATTCAGTCTTTAAAAGGCAAATTGAAACTAATTAAGGCTACGGTATCAGGCTTATTTGACAAATATCATAAATCTTGACATTGGCACACACACACCAAAAAAAAAAACCCAAGTATGCTTGCTACCTTTTTGTCCAAATATACTGAATTTAACTAAGTATTGTTTTGATGATAAAGATGCTAATAATACTGTATTTATAGCAATACTTCTGAAATTATTTTTTCAAAAATCGGGTTAGCCCTGGCCAGTGTGGCTCAGTTGGTTGGGTGCTGTCCTGCAGACAGAAAGATTGAGGCTTTGATTCCTAGTCAGAAAACATGCTTGAGTTGCGGGTCCTGTCCCCAGCTGGGGCACATGCAAAGGCAACTGACTGATGTTTCTCTCTCATATGTATGTTTCTTTCCCTCTTTCTTCCTCCTTTCCCCTCTCTCTATAATCAGTACCAAGAAAAATGTTTTAAAAATCCTCGGGTTATTCTTTGAATATTAGTGCAAGATTGTCAATGTACAAATTATAAATTCATCAAACTTCACACCTCTTCCAAGAAAGCCTTCCATTTACTGTTAGCAATGACATTAAATTTTTAGTTCTTTGTAAGTACTAAAACATAATCAGACTTTTAATATCCTAAAGTTATTCCTGACTCTGAATCTATACTATTTTTAATAATTTTTAATATCCTGAAGGAATTCTCAAGTCTAAATAGATACAATTTTCTAAACATTTAAATTATGGTCTACTTATCTCATTCTGTCCCATTAGTCTTACAATTTCTAGCTCTGAGATTTAATTGACATTTGACTGCCAGGGGCATCCAACCTATAGCCCAAGGGCTGCAAGCAGCCAAGGACGGCTGTGAATACAGTCCAACACAAAATCGTAAATTTACTTAAAACATTATGAGATCTTTTTGATTATATATCACAATGTATTTAATGTGTGGCCCAAGACAACTCTTCTTCCAGTGCAGTGCAGAGATGTTAAAAGGTTGGACACCCCTGAACCATGCATGACACTTCCTTTTATCATAACTTGGGCATATTTACTTCACCTACTTCCATTCTCTTCTGAGTATCAGAACAAGCCAGAAAGTAAAGAACTGCACAACTGGATGAAAAGCAATCTGTTTACCAATTGGATAAGCTACTACATATAGGTAGATTATGTTAAATACATAATGTACTTTGCAGTATATAACGCGCTCCCACATATAATGTGCACCCACGTTTTTCTCCCAAACTTTCAGGGAAAAAAATCTTTCTTTTAAATTTTTTAAATTCAATTTTTTTATATTTTATATTTACTTCTTTTTTTCATTTATTTTTGAACATATGTATAGTTATTGATTTCTAGAGTTACACTTTTAATGCACAGCATAAATTAAAGAATTAAAAACCTTTATACAGATATGGAATTAGCACTACCCATGTACAATGTGCATCCCTTTTTTTCAAAAATTTGTGCAAAAAGGTACACATTATACATGGCAAAATACAGTATGTAGGGTAATTTCATACTTCCATTTTTGATTCTTCTAATTCAGGAAAAGAGACTATAGTAAAGGGCATTAGCAGATGATCAACACTAGTATGAAATGCAAAGGAAGAGACAAAAGTTCTTGTATTCAAGTCAAAGAATTTCAGTGAAAATTTAGAATTTAACCCCAGCACTGGTTCCCCACATCCCTGCCCACAAAAAAATCTATATAGACTCTACATTCCAATAAAAGTAATTACATTGAGAAAAAAAAACTAAGCAAATGTATAAAAATGTGACCTTTTTTAAAGATAAAGCTAGTTTACTTAGTGAATGACATGAAGTAACATTACCATCACCCAAGCAGATGATCTACTAAGTCTATGTTTACAAGCAGCTGACCTAATTCAGCATGGATGAGAAGACTGAGAGCACTGCCTACTATACCTGCCCAGGCACCAAAAAGTAAGTTAAAAAGTACTGATGTCTTTAAACATATTTTCTATATTTTATGAAAATATAAAACATAGTTTTAAAATATTCAACATTGAAGGACTGGTGCATGAATCTCTCATAAGAGCTTCCTGTCATCATAGCAGTCATATTAACCCACATACATTGGGAACCCACTTCCAAAAACAGAAAAAATGGCATCCCTAATACAACAAAAGTATACCACTCATAATTAAAGATATGATGCATATGTCTTATGAGAAAAATGTTCAAAAATTAGTTACAAATCATACTGAAGAAATTAATAGGTATAAGAAGTAACTTTCATTACTTTTTAGAAAATTAAGTACCTTATAGATAATAAACTTAAGTTGGTCTTTATTACAAAAAATATGTGAAAGCTGTTCAAACACATGCTCACCTAATTCACACCTGAAACTAAGGCATGACTACTTTAAATAAAGCACTAAAATACTTGCAGCAATTTGCTAAAACCATTTAAAATGGGTCAGTATAGATATCTACAGTCTCTTTTCACACTTACATTCAAATACCCAATTCTAACAATGAAATAAAACGTTTAAGTTTTATCCCTTTTCCCCCTCAATTTCTTTCACCACAACTTTAGTGATACCATCATGATTCACATGTTACTGTGATACCCTACAAACTTATCTTCCCACCTTTTATTTGTTCCCATAACACATGACTCCATTGCCAATTTTTCTGCATAAATAACCCCATCCTTTTATTTGCAATAGCCTTTTAAAATACTTATCTATTCAATATGACATCTAAGTTTTTACATCCATCCTAATATTTATCTCACTACTTTTTAATAAAAGTCCTTTATTTGGGTCAGGTCAGTCTCCTCAGCCATTCATCCAACAAATTACCTATAGTAACCTAACACGTGTCAGGCCTTAGGTAAAGTGCTAGGAATGAAGGGATGAGTTTTACAAAGTTGGGTCACAGAATCCATTTACATATTTTCCAATGAAGTGTAGAAAGAGTTATCACTCATCTAAAAAAAAAGGAAAGGACATTTAATAAAAATAAATTTACTAGTATATATGGATGGGCACTGGTCCATGTGTCAGGTATTCACCTGTCACACAGGGATCCGTACTGTTTTATGTGAAGTATGGTGTGGAACAGTTCCAGAAAGCAATCAAGTAAACAGTTACACCTTCACTCTGTTGTTCCCTCTTAGCACAGTCACCGTCATGTCACAGATTATGATGAATGATAGCTTAGCTGAATGAACTAATAACTTATCTAGAGTTAACTGTCAAAAATGTAGGGAAGGAATGCCATGTGTGCCCTGTGTGCCAAGTGACTATCTGATACATGGATCAAGTGAGGGCTATTACTGATAATCCATGTAATATATTAGTAAGCATTTATTCCCAGTAAATATCAATCCTCCAGAGAACTGGCAGAATGCAGATAACCCAATAATATAGGCACAAGTAACAACAAAAACCAAAAAATCATCAATGCAAATGTTACTCTTAATACACAAACTATCAGTTACATCATGACATAAAACCACCACAATCTAATCAGATGTGACAAGTCAACCAAAAAAAAAATTAAACACATTAGGAGACAAAATAAAATAAAAATTTACATTCATTCTGAACAATAAACCTCACACTAAACCCATACTATGCTGAAATAGTAGCTTATGTGAGGGGTGAGTTACTGTGATTAGCAAGACATCAAAAAAACAAACATCTTGAACATCAAGACAAACTCTAAACAGTAGTTGGATGAAAACTGTTGAAGTCCCCGACGACATATACTTCCTTCCATCTGAATATATTTTTGAAAGGTAGCAGTTTAGTTATCACACCTATTGTAATAACCAAGTATTAAAATATATTGAACCTAAAATTATACTTTAAAATCACTAAATCAAAAAGTATAAAAACAAGATCAAAAAACAAATAAAGCACTTTCAATTGTGCAGGTTTTTTAAAAAGCATTACTTTTTACATTCAAATGTTTTAGTGATAAAAATGCTAACTTTTAATATGAAGAACACATTGTCTTCCCAAATATTACTGATTTAGTGAAACAAATTAATATTTTTAAATATTTTAAATATGTTCGAACTTCTATTTTTGAATATTTTATAATGCAGAGAGCAAACTTCTGTAGTAGCACATACATAGTTTATAGACTTATACACATATTAGGAGTATATACTAAATTTTAACCAATAGATAAAGTTTTGAAGGCCACTATCTACAGAAAATAGGTAAAAACTAAAATAAAATGTGAAGTTATGGTAAGGCAGATAAAAGTTGACATAAAATATGGCAGCAGTTATTAATTCTAAAGGGGAACGGTGTTCCATAAAGCTGCCCTTTGAACTGGACCTTGAATATGAACTGGTTTGACAGCGTGGAAAAAGGAGGAAAGGGAATTTCAGGTAAAAAGAGCAACACGGACATAACTACCCAGACATCAAAGAACACTGTACGGGAAAAGAACAGTTAACAAATCTAGACAATAGAGTCCTTTTTAGTATATCCAGACTTGGAACATCACATAACTGCTAATAGCAAAAGAAAAGCAGTTATTATATGCCTGTCATATAGAAGAACATACCATAACCACCATTTAAGGAAATCTTACCTCCCCAAATTAAACCTTAATCTTATCAAGGCTTTAGGACTCACTGTCAGTTAAACAGAAAAGCAAGTGCCACAATCCAAACTGGGACACTGTGTGACAAGCCATTTCTTCAAGAAATTGTAAGAAAAAAATGAGAAAATAAGGGGACTGTCACACAAAGAACACGCAGATTAAAAGACATTTCAACCAATCAAAATATATGGATCATATATTCATACTAATTAAAACTCAAAAAAACAGGATTAGAAATATGAACACTCACTGGACACTCGATACAAATTTTTTTGTTGTAATAATGAATCTGTGGTTACTTCTTCCTAATGTTCTTTATCTTTTAGAGCTACATACTGATGAATTTACAGATGAAATAGTGTCAGGAAGGATTATGCGGGTAGGAGTTTAAAAGAAAAGATTGGCCATGAATTGGTAATAATTGAAACAGGTGCACAGAGTTTCAATTTATTATTCTATCCTGTTTTTGTATAATTTTCCATAAAAAAAAGTTTTTTTTTTAAAGGAGGCAAAGGACTTTAGTTCTAGTTACCTTCGTCTTTTAAATTACACCATCTCTCAAGATTTGTTTTCCATGAGATATTTCTCGTAACTGAGACTGTAAATTCAGGTATCTGTCTACATAGAAATACTATACATGTAAGCAAATGAAGACCTGAATTAATCTTGTTTCAGGGTTATTTATAGTTTATAGTTATTCCGTTAAAACCACTTTCATTCTGCTTCATCCATAACACTCAGCCAGAACAAAATAAAACAGCAAGTATTAAATAAAGGCAAGTAAAATAAGATATCTCAAAATTAAGTCGTTTTATATACCTAAATTAAAATGAATATGATAACTATCACGTTCAAGAAAAGAAATAGCCCCTAAGGTATGTACAGCAAAAGATTTTGTTAAGCTATGTTTGGTTTTAAGCTCTTGATAGAAATTTATCACTACTCAACTCAAAAAAAAAAATAAGAAGAAAAAAAGTACAGCTCACTGGAATATATTATAAAAATTAGCATTTAACAAAACCAGAAAGTTGTATATTGTATATATTATTGTAAAGATTCTTTCATGCATAAATTTTTATTGGTATAAGAAGGAAACCAAACTTAATCCAGTCAAAATGTTAATTAAAAATAATACTGCTGCTTGCTCAAAAATAATGGAAAACTTAAAGAAAAAATAATTATAATTTTAAACATCAAAGACAGAAAATAAGAAGGTGATTACAATTAGCAAAAATGGCTTTTTAGACCACAGTAGCTCATAAGCAGTAAGTGAAAAACACTAAATGCCAACTTAAAAATATTTTATTAAATGTTAATTCTATATTGAAGGTCAATCTATAAAATTTGATTTACGTCAAAGTCACAGTAAAAACATTTAAAAATTATCAGAGCTAGAGAGACAAGGTAACTCATGATGGTGGAAAACGTATTCATGATGTGTACATATGAGACAGGAATTAAATGATTAATTAAAAGCCAAGGTTATAATGGCTAACATATCCAGTGAGATGTTCCCTGAACTTTAACTGTATCCTTAACCTGACAATTTTGTTTGAGAAGAGAAACAGATTTTGAAATACCACAAAACATCACATGACTGAAGAAAAACTAGGTTGTACAAACTCCAGCAAATACCATAATTAGGAGGACAAAAAAGGTAATACAGAGCCATAGGCTTGTTACAAAAATATGCCTCTGAAGAATTAAAAAAAAACACTTTTATTTAAATATAGGTTGTATGGCTACTGGGGTTAACACCTGATAAGTACCTTGGCAAAAAAAAAAAGAAAGAAAAAATTACTGGTACAAATTAAAATTCAATCCAAACCCAATATACCAAAAATCTGAGAAAGATGCTTTTTATGTAGATGATACATTTTGAATTAACAAGTAAACAGGAAAAAAATTTGGTTTACAAATCAATCCCCTATTAGAATTAAAAATAGGGTTACTTCCTTTCCTGTATTTTACACTGATTACTTCTACATATAACAATTCCTTACTTGTCCATATACTTTGTTTTAGCAATATTTACCAAAAGCAAAATCAAACTCAAGTCAGATGTTTTCATATAATATGGGTATATTTTTCTCAGCTTTTGCATTTATACACTGTACTTCCTACAGTTTCTTATGCTAAATATTTAGCCATTGTTATCTTTATAAAACTTTCCAACATATGGCTACCAGAAACAATTTAGAATAAATAGATTTTACTCTACTACCTTAATGCTACACTTATCAAGTAGAAATCTTTAGGCACATGGTAAAAAATATTTACACAAAGTATTTTCAAACATCACTTTTAAAGCTAACCCCCTAAGCCTATTAATGTTTAGATGTATTTTAATAAAAATAGGAGATGTATTTGTCTCCATTGTATTATAGAAATATTTTAACCATTGTTAAAGAAAAACCTAAACTGAATACAAAAATGAAAAAGCATTTTAGACTGTGAAAGAAATAAATATAAACATCGCCAAATTACTATTTTTCATCTTTCTGAGTAGGATTTTCATATGAACCTATCAATTAGCTGTGCACATCACTGATCTTCAAAAATTAATTTAACAAAAGTTTATTTCATACTATTCATGTTTACAAATAAGTTTATGTAAACATATATAAAGCTTTAATAAACAACAGTGCAATGCTTCAGAAATTCTCTAAGTATTAGTATCAGATTCTTAAATTTTGAAATCTTTTAGTTTGCCAAATGTTTTAGATTAAGGATACAGAAATATATCAAATACTCACTTGTAGTTTTCCATGTATCTTCTCCAGCCAAAACAAAATAAATAAAATACCCTAACTACATGATGGCCACAACATAAAAGAAAGTTCATACTAAGTAGATTATTTTTATTTTTGAAATATAGTTCTTGAAATACATTACTAGTTTCCTTCAGATTGTGCTTAAGTTGATATTAATACAATACTGTAAATGTGATCGCTCAAATATATTATAGCATTACAAGTTATTGTTCTGAAGATGAAATTTGTTCAAAAATGCCACAAATTTACATCATCCATGGTAAGAAAATTTAGACTCATCTTTCTTGTGGCCATATCACTGTTGATACTTAAATTTAAAAAAAAAATCACTTCAATCACAGAGTATTATTAAAGAAAGTTTTCTTCCAATGACTTGGACCAAAGAGACTTAATATTTGTATATTAGTGGTTAACATTTAAAACCAGATATTTTTAACAAGATATCAATGAACTGAACTGTATCCTTAACTGATATTACAGTCTTATACTTAAGTGTTTGGGGAAAGAAAACAGGTTTCTAATTTTCAGAAAGTACTGATAGCTAAAATAAAGGAAAACAGGTTATAATTTAGAATAAAGTCTTAACTACTTGCAAAATTCCATGGACATGTTAGAGATTTGCCCTATAAACCATTTTTTTTTTAATTGTTAGATTTGACAAGGATCGGAAGGGGGTAGTTGGGATGGTAAAAAAGAAAAGTACCTACTTTTTTTTATTAACAAAATAATTTATTTAATTTATGATTCTCCTACTAACTTCCACTTCAATTCCCTGGCAAAACAGCTAAGGCAATTCTATACAGTTCTTTTTTCAAATAATCATCAACAGAAAAAACATATTCTTTGGGCTTCAACATAGTTGTCATTATTACAATTTTATAGGACTCCACAGTAGAAGCAATTTAATTACCTCATAAAGAAAATCCACATTTGAATGTTTATATAACATTTTTTTCCAAAAGATACATTTCTGGAAGGAGTATACTTAATGAATTATGTAACAAAAACAAAACAAAAAAACCCTCATGTTTCCAGTTTTAATTGGAAAAAAAAATTGAAACATATACATACATTTAGGAGGAAAAAGGATGGTTTGCCAATATCCATCAGCAAGTGATAGTAACTGGTTCTATAATTTAGATTGTTCTTGTTAAATCTCAGGTTTCCAAGTTTATCTAAATTTTTTTCTGTATAATTACCCGTTTGAACAACATCAATATTAAATGGCTAAAACAACATGGTCTAGAAAATTCTTTGTATAGATAGTTGGCTGAAATATCTCATTACTAAAATTGGCATTCCAATGCTAGTTTTCCCATGTTTATCCATATACTGAATGAAATACCCTTTCACTATACTTAACTGTGTACCATATTTTCATTATTCTTATAGTTAGAACATAAAGCATCAAAACTACCACTTACTGTACCAAAATCCATGTCACATGACTACATAAGAACTGGCCTTTAGAGATGAAAAACACTGTAATAATTATGATGTTTAAAAGGCATGTTTTATTATTCTTGTATGTAGGCTGGCCAAAAATATTGAGCAGTTAATTATGTTCTTCCACATAGCATGTTCACTGAGTTTCCTACCACAGTTTTAGTGCAACAAAATATCTTTGAAAAGCCACTCTACAGTAATTATGGCAAGGCTCATTAAAATGCAGAGGTAAAGATTCCATTTGCAGAGAGAGTTAGAATGTTTGAAAAGGAAAGCTGTTTCATTAGACTGATTTTTTTTGTATACTAAAAATACATATAAACATTTCTTGAATTAGTTAATTATGATATAGTATCATTTAGTGGTGATAAATTTTGAGAGGTGTATTTAACAAATATTATAATTGAGATTATTATAATCTCAGGTAAACATTTAATACACAATACCAAGGTAGTTTCCTTTTTTAAAAAATGTTTGTACTAAAAAAGCCGTAACATTTATTGTTGACATTTCTTCTTACCTGTGAGCCTCAGACCAATAAAGTACTCTGCATTAAAATTTAAATCTTGAGACAGTAGTACAGCATTGAAAAAAACTGTAAAGCAGCTCAGATACATTGAACCCAGATTTTACATTTTCATCTGTCAAATTAGAATATAAAAAGCAAGCTTGAAAATCAAGGTGAAAAAGCTTATTGTTCCTCAAGAAAATGTATTAACAATCTGAAAATGATCAACTAGTATGAATGAAACATTGTACATAGTTAAGTCACATTTAGTGGTTACTAAACATACCACTCCCTCCTGGAAATTACGGAACCATCTACATGTGAAACTAAGTCATCTTCATTTTCATCATAATGTTCATCGCTGACAAACTGCATTCCCATTTTTAGATCTTCATAATAATCCATTGGTCTTTCAAACCTACTGAGATTTTCTACATTGTTCCACTGTGTTTTTTCAGGTTCCTCTAAATAGTCTTTCCGTATTAGATTGTTCACTGGATTTTTGTTTTCTTTTTTTACACTGTCTGGGTAAGAATCAAGCTCATCTTGTTGAAGGACATCTATTTGTGATTCTTTTTGCATATCTGATGGTGGAATGTAGTTCTTGGCAAAGTAGTCTCCACGAAACGTCCGTCTTCTCCTGTAGCAGAATATTCCAGCCAAAACACTTACAAGTATTACGAAGAGAGCCCCACCCACTACACTAGCAATGACTGTGCCAATTGTGTCATCCTTAATTGTTGCCAAAGTTGATAATGGGAAGGGCAATTTTTTTACTTCACTTGTTAGATCTTCAATGTCAGCAGTTGAGGGATGCCACTGAACTGTAGGCTGAAGGGTGGTAGTAGTGGTAGGAGGATCTAATGGAAACAGTAAAGATAGACAAGACACAGAAAGGCAAAGAATGTCAATGAGGGCTGATTCAGCAGCAAGTTGAAAAGACAGCACAGTTGATGAATATACATTCGTAACAACAATAGTTTTTCATTCTTAATTTGACTTATTAGAGTGTAATGGCACTTACATAGTATTTTTTAAAAAAATTACAACTGACAGTCAATTACCAATAAAGAAAAAAGGAATAAAAAAATTATCTATGGTGTAAATCCTAAATTATTCCATTCATGTTTAAGTGTGATAGTGTACTCAAAGAAATGTTTTGTTTTGTTTTCTTTTTAAAGAGCCTTACTTAAGTGTCCCATACACAGCTGGCTTAAGAAGTATCATACCAAAAATTAAATCAAATAATTCAAATGTACATTTTTCAGCCAGTGGCACAAGAAAATAAAGTGAAAGAATGAAAAAAGTATGTTTTCTTAATATTCATTTTACCTAATATAGTTTATTTTTATAAGATCTGAACTTATCTATAAAAGAATGAAAAACTATAGAATCTTGTTAAGTGGTCATTGTATAAGCTGCTGGTGTAATCATTCTCTCAAAAATATTTTCCTTGAATAAAGAGAACTCTTCAATTTTTAAAAAAGGACTTATATTGTATATACCATTATTTAGTAATTAAAAAATTAAAAGTGTATTTAAACTGTATTAGCCAAATGGGCTATTATTAAATGAAAACTAACAAAGTAAAAACACGTAAACTATAAAATGTTATAAAAATGTCATTATCATGTTTCTACCCAATGGGCAAAATATCTAAACATTTAGGAAGTTGAGGGATTTCAATGATATCTGCAAAATTTAATGTCACACTGCTTTAAGATGGAGTCTCAAAAAGAAGAACTAATATTTTAGAGAGAACATTCTAATACTTAAATATTAGATGCAAATGATCCTGTGTACTGCGATTAGAATATAGAGAAAATAGCCATTAATATTAAAAAGCAACTAAACATAAACAGTAAAAATTAAAGACTGGTTAATCATCAATTAGGTGGTATTTGTAGGTCATGTTACACAAAACTCTAAGAGTTTGAAGAAAGGATGAGATAAAAAAATCTTGAATTTCTTCATTCATAAAAATAAATGACCCAAATGGTAATCTCCTGTAATTAATTTTTAAATGAGTGGTACTGATAGAGCTTTTAAAAAATGATTGTTAGAAAAATACTAAATCTACATGGGGTAAGTTATTCTAAAATTATAAGCTAAAGAAAAATACTTACTGAAACAGGTTTCATCACGGAATGCCATATGTATAGAATGTGGTAAAAATTTAGCAAGTACAATATAAAATTGAAAGTACAGTATAACTAATTTCCTGTAAGTGTAAACCAACATAAGAGGCAAACCTGTCAAGTACCTTGAAGTGAATAATAGGTATCATATTATATGTAAGTGAATCAAGGAAGTTTTAATTTATGAGAACATATTCAATAGTTGAGTAAATTTAATCTTTAAAAAATTGTGAAATTGCAGGATCATTTCCAGTATTAAAGTAGTAAAGCCTCATATAATCCAACTTCACAGAACCAGCTATTAAAGAAATAAACTGAAAATTAATCATCTGTAAGACACTTCATGTATTTTCTGAAGAGGGAGGCCTAATGGAAAAGTCAAGTTTTAAGTATTGAATGTCATCTTTACAATGATTCCCAAAGAAAAAGTATTACAATAAACTAGTTTCAACATGTTTAAACAAAAGTAAAGTCACCTAAATAATTATTTATAATTCACATATTTTTGTGCACATAAAATTTTAAAAGTTTTTGATAGCTCTTAATGAAATGCTATTTTTCTCAATGCGTATACCTGAGCTCTCTCACCAAGTGTAGGATATATAACAACATTTTTGCCAAATGTCCTGAAAAAAGCCAGCAATCACTGACATGCCATTTCTACTTGCCATCTAACACAGAATTAACAAATTACAGCTTTCAGAAAAGTCTAACTAAAAAAAAAGTGCCCCCAAAATACCAATTTACAGTGGTTCTAGTAATTTTTTAGCTTACCATCCTCTCCTCAACCAGTGTTAAAAATAGCATAGCCTGAGTACAATATGATTGCATAAAAGTGGGACTAGTGTTGATACTTTATCATTTTGTATTTTTAAGCAATGGACATTGACAATACATATAAGATATTTATTCATATTTTAGAATTCTTCCCTTTCTCCAAGAGAATTACAGTGAAAGTTAAATTCATGTAAGGAGTCAGGAAGAGTAATATTATGTAATCACTATTAGGTACTTATTTATCAGGATTTAAAATAGTTTCAAACAGTATTTTTTACTTTTTTCAGCCAGATATTACTTTTTGATATTCTTTGCTCAATGTATGATAAATGAGTACATGACAATATCAATGAACTAGTAGACTGATTTCTCCACACCTAAATGAAGAACATCTTAAGTTTCTTTTTCAAATTAATGAGTTCTGCCAAATGGGAAAACAAAATAGTCCAGTAGGTCCTCTGTAGCTATAAAGTCTATTTTTAGCATAATAATTACTATGCTAAAAAATTAAATTAATTGATTTCTTTAAGACTTTATATGAATTGCTTAAGTAAATAAAATTATGAATTTTAAATAAAGTTTAAGGATTGTTAAGAATGTGGGTTCTTAAGTCTTATATGTCTGGATCCTACAATTAGTAAAATTTGAAATTCAGGATTTGCATAGAAATATACTTTCAGTTTTGGGCATGAGGGAATTTAAATGATACATAAAAATTTACATCCCTATCCTCAAAGACAAATAAATGGTATCAGGGGTGAAAAAATCAAAACACCAAAGGCAACAATTTCCAGCAGTCAACTTGTATGGGTCAAAGAGCCATTGTACTCTCATGAGTTAAGAACTGAAGTCAAATGCTGCAGTCTTGAATCAATCACCTCTTGTCTAAAATCTCATGTTTTCCAATATGAGAAATGTATAAAATTATGAACAATTACTCCAAAAATATTTGTTAAAGGAATACCTTATGACTGGAAACTAAAACTCTCTAGTCATAACATATTCCTTTAATAAATATTTTAAATAATCACTTCTGAAAATTGCAAATATCAATTTTAATACTGAGGTAAAATTTTTTCCAATGAAAACGATTAACTGTTTGATGATTTACTCTGTGTGACCTTTTAGTACTGAAAAAGCCTACTAGGTTTTATTAGTCATTTTGAAAAGGCAGTATTTTACCTAGGATACTTGATATACACCAAGAAGCTCTTAGAGGATTTATTTATTTATTTTAATCCTCACCCAAGAATATATGTTTATTGACTTTAGAGAGAGAGGAAAGGGGAGAGGGGAGAGGGGAG